>CABFWO010002190.1:0-28027 GCA_902155825.1 Timema genevievae
GTATATTAATAAGACTATTAATAAGTACCAGTTCATTGTAAGATTGTAGTTTAGAGTTAAGAATAGTAATTAAGAACCGTAACATATTAAATAGCTTCAAGCCACCCTTGTATAGATTGTCAAGCTCAATCAGGTTTCATAACACTATAGAAAATATAAAATTGATTTGGAAATAAAAATATATACTTGGGGGTCGCACGCCGTTCACAAAGCATCGTGTGAACCATGAGCTTGTTTTAAAGATATTGGGGTACACTGCTGACTAAACAAGATTGAAAACGCACACGGAATATTCAAGGTTTTGATTATTAAAAATAAAACAACTAATACACATATTAAGCTACAATTAAGCCAGTCACTAAATTAAATAGTTCAAATTAAGTATTTAAATTAAGTAGCTAATAAGAACACATAGAGTAGAATTAAATTTAATAATCAAACTAATAAAAATATAAAACACATAGTAGCTATTAAAATATTTAAAGCAGTCACAAAACTGTTCATTATTAACACAGTTCACAATAACAATCAATGTCTGTGTCACCCGTGTAGTTCATTTAAGTGGCACTGGTCCCCGCGTGAAACGCCTTGGGATGACACACGTTACACGAACTCTAGACTCACTGATTCACTCACTGAACACGCTGGCCCACACACTGGACACGCTGCCCACTATAGGACACACTATCCCGAACACGCCAGTCCACTTGGCTAGCCTTGACTCGGACTGGGGATCTCTAGCTATCAACGATCGTGTGTATATAGGGGTCACAGTTAAGAGTTTGGAATCCAGACTCTTCCAGACGTGTCCCTTCACTTTTCATTTCCCCCGTCCCCTCTAATTCCCCTGGCAGTGAGATTGACAGTATACCTGCTAAACAAAGAGAACAGATAACGCATTTAGGGTAAACAAACGAGAAGCACGCAGTTCTTGCTGACAGACACTAATATCATTACAATATTTTTGAAAAGTGGATCTATAGTGTTCCAAAGTGTTGAAAACTTCTTAGTAGGTGTATGTAAATATCATCTTTTCGAATATTATCAATATAAAGTCCTGCCTGATTTATTCCTATAGCACTTATTAATTGGGGCAATAGGGCTCAAAATTTAAAAAAATAATAATATTTGGCAATAAAATTAACACAATGTTTCAAAATACACCCTTAAAACGTGTCATATATTTGTGTGAAAGACTTGAAATTTAAAAATATAGTTTGTTGTTGGGGTTTAATTTATGAAAAACCCGCTTCGGTGGCCGCGAGGTCTAACGCACTACTCTTGCAGTAGAATGTATTGCCTATGACGGGGAGATCAAGGCTCGAATCTCGGTCAGATGTACTGAAGGTATTTTTTTCAAAATGATTTTCCACTCTCCCCTTCACGCAAATGCTGGTACACTTCCTAAAAATATAACCTTACTAGTCCCAAAAACATTAGCGTAATTTGTACACATTCGTATAACCCAAACGGGTAGTAAGACGTGGTGCTAAAAAATAAAATGGAACGTGGACTCAAAGTGAAGAAAAAATAAAAAAATAAAGTAATTTCAACTAAAATGCATAGTGTGCCTCTTTCACCAAGCCATAACTGAAATAATAAATTTCCCCGTAGTTCTGATCACCCCTGCTAAATATATATATATATATATTTATTTATTTAAAAGTTGAATTAGTTTATTTTCAAATCTGTAAAAAAAGGTTGAACTTATCGCAAAGCCTTTTCACATTCCTCATTAAAATCAAAGAATAAAATTTAGCAAACAATATTTCACGCACAGATCAGCTTATAAAAGTTATATAAACAAGATACAATATGTTAATCTAAGTCCCCCAGTATAACAGTGGAACTTACATTATAATAAATACAGTGGTTTTTTTAAATAAAAGTATTGTATTTAGCTATGGTCATATTTAGTTTTTACTTCCATTTATATAAATGAAAGGAAGCAATGCTATACAGGATGGAGCCGAAACAATTAGACGATTAGTAACTTTAAAATCAACACTTTAGTTGAAAAGTAAATATTCACTAGCTAAATAAAAGCAGAATATATATATCACACTTTTTGAAGATAATGTCAATCAGGTGAGCTCCACCGGACATCAGGCAAACCTCAGCAGGTTGTCGATCATTTTCCTCAGGATTTATCGTCTAATTGTTTCCGCCTCACCCTTTACAATTAAGTATATATGAAAGGTGGAGCTTGGGGTATGAATGATTATAAATACGGACATAAGCCGTATCTCGATTATAATCGAATACATTTAAATATGACACCTGAACACGGGAATCTCTAACCCGGGACCTTTGGCTTACTACACCAATGCTCTTACCACTGAGCTATCTAGGAGTTGTCCCGTACCCAGAGTCATTCTTTACCCATATTTTAAGGCAGAGGGCAGAGACAATGTCAATATCATTCTTCAATTTATTTCATTATAATCGAGGTACGGCTCATGTCCCTAATTATAATTATTCATCCCCCAAGCTTCGCCTTTCATATATACTTAATTGTATAGCGTTGCTTTCTTACATCTTGATTCACTTAGAATGTGGAATGTATTTTGTACTATTGGTAGCATAAAGCCACAACCGAATCACCGGTGGCTGTGATATACACACGTCTATCACAGACTCTGCCTTCAAATATGGGTGAAGAATGACCCTGATCACGAGACGATCCCTGGATAGCTCAGTGATAGAGCAGTGGCACGCTAAGCCAAAGGTCCCAGATTCTATTCCCGTGTACGGGTGTATTTTTCAATTAATTCTATTTCATTATATAGTTATAATATATATTATAACATTTATCTACCATCGTTTAATAAACTAAGATTCAGTCCGACACTTTAGATCCATTGGATTCATTGGCCCCTCTTTCTACTGAACTAAAAATCCTGGGTTGGATCTCTGACATGACTATGAACTTTATAATAGGATTAAGTTTTAGCTTCTCGCTCCGGTGATGGAATGTTCTAAGGCAGTGTTCCTCAAAGGTGTTCTGCGGCACACTGGTGGCGTCGTTTGCATTTCTTACTTGCTCGTACTTACTAATATTTCTAATACATCGGACCAAATCAGAAGTTTTCGCGTGAAGTTATACCTATGGTTTACCCAAATTACTAATGGTTTGAACGAAAGGTTTACAAATGTTAAAGAAGCTGACATAGACAAAGACCTTCAACTTTTAATCTTGGAACATTTGAAGTTAATTCAGAAAAATATTAATATGTAGGCCTACTTTCCAAATCCTGATTTAGCTTACAACCGTTGGAGTGGGTGCGTTAAGCCAGTTTCTGTTGCCGCAGCGCGTACCCAAAACAAAAGTGCTCTGAAAAAAAATGTATTAGGTGTGCCGTGAACTTAAAAGGTTTGCTTAACACTGGCAACACTCTCACAATGGAGTGGACTGTTAATAATGGGGAGATTGGGGTTCGAATTCCGGTTGGGTGTATTGAGTTTTTTTCCTAAATGGTTTTCCACTCTTCCTCAATTCAAATGTGGGTACACTTATTATAAACTCAAACTTCCTCATTCCTGACACATTAGCGTCTTTTGTTCATGTGTGTATCCCGAATGGATAGGGAACTCCGGTGATATAATTATACATATAATTCATTCACATCCTTAGTTTACTTGGATGACAACTCAAAATGTTACTAGAAGTAGTCCCTAATATATCACTACGCCAACAGCTGACATCTATCACTTTGGGTAACTGTAATGAAAACAGATGGTAATATATAAATGTGAGAGTTAACCACAGTAATTTAGGTCAATATTATTTATATATTTATTTGAGGTCGGACACAAAGATTATTTATCGTTTTGTTCCACTTAAAAAAAATTAATATTCACACCACTTTCACAAAAATTTCTAACGAACGTAGCTTCAAAATGGCGATCGACGAATTAAAACCATGTGATTGAACATGACGGTAAACAAGTTTTTTACAATGATGCACCCACGCAGTTGATGAAAATATTTTATTCAGTTAAATATTTAGAAATACGATAAAATAATCATAAAATCGTTTATTATATATATATATAAATATATATATAAATATATATATATATATATATATAAGACAAGTATTTTCTCTTTTCCAAGTAAATACGATGCCTGTATCAAAAGGTATTAATGTATGCATTATATTACACACAATCAATAACGTTCTAAAACGAAGAATGGGTACTTTTAATTATGTTTAAAATATTGTTTCGAGTTGGATAAAAGTAATTATTAAGAGTAATGAAATAGTATGAGAAAACTTAAGTTTACGTTATTTTAAATGTAAAATATAATAGGTAATTAAAAAACTTTACATTTATAACAAAACAAAATATTTTACAAATGTTGGCAACCCAAAACCTAAGCATATGATTTTTGAACTGTCATCCAGGTAAAAACCTATCGTGAACGGACTCTATATCACCGCGTCTTATTACCTGTTGAGGTTATACACAAATATAATAATTACTCAAATGGAGTAGGAATGAGGAAGGAAGCATTTTAGAGGTAGTCTACCCACATCTGTATGGAAGGAGAATGGGAAGCCATTTTAGGGAAAACACCTTCAGAAGACCCGACTGGGATACAAACCCCGGTTCCCCCGTCATCATCAGGCCAGTCTAATACGAGAGTGACGCCCTCAGTTCGTCCAGAAAGTGCACGTTAAGCTCCCTTAACAATAAAATATACAACATATGTACCCACATTGGCAATAATCTCGACTGGTCTGGCTTTATGATGACGGGGAGGTTGGAATCCCGGCGTAGTATACTTGGAGTGTTTTTTCTCCGGAGCGGCTTCTAGATCTTCCTAAACACAAATACGGATACAGCCCAATTTTCATATATCTAACAGCTAACAAAGTTACTATCAGCTTTGATGTATTCATACGTCAAGTCATATCACCTGCAGCTATCAGTTTTGATAGCTATTATCAATGCCTATAAAATAACATCACAATAAATTGTTTTTCTGTTTTGACGTGAATACGTCTTTAAATTTGCTACCATACGGGGGCAATCCAAAAAACCTAATGATACAAAAATCGGGGGATACCGTTTGGTGTTGTAGTTTCGAATCTTTCCTCTACATCCAAAATTAAATTATACCACTGGATAGCTAAAGGATCAAAGAATTCATTACGATAAGCGAGAACAGTGACGCATCGCGCGTGGTGTAGGGGGAAGCGCCGCCATTTTGAGGTTATTTTGCTGCGTATCGAGATTTGCAATTAGTATAACTTTTGACTCGGAGAAGCTACAATGTTCGTTTGAGTTTTAATCGTCAGCTGTCGTCAAAATCTATCGATTGTATATAAAGTTATATTGTAACAACCCGTTACATAAACGTATTCACGTACAACACACGACCGTGTCCATGACACAGCCACACCCCATTTTTTTTATTTATCACCACGTCTTACTACCCGTTTGGGCTATATGCCTATGTACTAATTACGCTAGAAGGTTAGGAGTGAGGAAGGTCGAATTTAGAGGAAGTGTATCCACATTTGCGTAGAGAGAGAGAGAGTGGGAAATCATTTAAGTAAAACCATCTTTAGTACGCCCAACTGGGATCGAACTCTGATCTCTCCGTCATTGGCAGAATAAAGTGCTATCGATGTTGATCGTAAAACGATATGTTTTAATTTTCTAAATGAACCTATCTATGAAACTTGGACTGTACCTTTTCTCTTTATTTTAGCATTTTCATCTCTAATCCATCAGTGTAATTAAATTAAATGCGCAGAGTCCTAACGGATGACGAGGATGTGGTGCAATAAATAACTTTAAAAACTAGAGCATTTTGTACTCTGTAGGTAACTCTTGGTTTGTGTTCCTGAGTGCATTCTTGAGCCTCTCGCGTGATTTTCTAAACAAAGTTAAATGGTAAAACCATCCGAGATGGCTCTGAACGTACTCAAGAATCCCCCTCCCATTGATCGACCCCGTTGAATGTAAACAAACAGTAACCACCTTTCTGGCGTCAAGTTGAACGCGCACGGGATGTATGGAGCAAGGTGGGAGCGCTCCATGCCCAAGGGCTACAAGGTGAGGAACATTTTTCCCGCCATGCCATGCGACCTTGAGGCCGCAGGAGAACCAACCAAGCCTAGTCAGGCTGGCTGGCTGGCTGGGACAGACGGCGAACATACCAGTAGAGAACAAGTGTTTGCTCCGTCACCATAGAAACCGTCACCGTTAAAAAAAACAAAAAACGAACACACAACAAAAACACAATCTGTCGCTTCGTGTTTTATTACAAGAAACAAGAGTGACTGGGATGAATAATAATAATAATAATAATAATAATAATAATAATAAAAAAGTGAACTGTCAACAGTTAAAGACTTTCTCGAAATAAATTAATGTCTTACTTTTGAAAACTCAACGAAAGATTGTTTACAACACTTTCGTGTTTGTTTAGTGTTTGAAAATACAAACAGGTGATAGTGAAATCAAAGGAAAATAGGTGTGTGAATTTGTAGCAATAATTTTTTTTAAAACTGAACGTCGAACCTAAAAAGTTAATTTTAACTGATATCCTAAGGGTTTTTTCTATATATTTAACTTAAAAAGTGTGATCTATAAATATTAATTTGTGTGCTCTCGATATTTATTTTTGTTTCTTGGATGTATTGATATTAAATTGCTCACCTCCCACAGGACTAAACTTCCCGTAAAGTTTACCTACTGTAATGAGCGTCGCCCCAACTTTGCCGAGTGAGAGGAAGGTGCAAAGTTGAAGGTCAAAGTGTCGACTGTATCAAACTTGCATGGGTTACAATATTTGCTGGGTGTTCAAGATACCGCGATAGTGTCCCCAGACCAAAACCTGTTCCCCCCCATCGTTCGTCAGGATGAAACCATACTGAAGGATGATGCGTCGAGGCGTCGTCGTGTTTTTAGCCGCCACGCTGGTGGGGGTGGCGGCGCAGGAAGCGACGTGCTTCTCGTCCGGCAGCGTCGCAGGCGCCGTGTTAGGGACGCTCTTGGTGTGCCTACTGCTCCTCGCCGCTTGGTACGCCCTCTGGAGGTTTTACTGGAGGAACCGGAGGGGTGAGTCCCGATCTGTCTCATTCTCTTGGCTTTTAAAATACTCTAGAAAACCGTGTATCCGAAGCACGAATATCCTAAATTCCGGTTTATCCGAAACACCCTATCGACTAAAATAAACCCTCTATTAATATTAACTGAAACGTTTTGATTACAATCATGTTCTAAAAAAAGACAGAACAGTTGGGCCACAGTTTCTGTTAAAAGAGAGCAATATTATCAACTCTAAAAACAAAACTAGGTTGTTTTTTTATCAAGTCATAGGCCTTATTTTGTCTTTGTCTGAAACAAAAAAAAAATTACATCTTATTTTTAATATTGTGTCAGATTGTAAATAAATGTGTTATTTCTATGACATAATGCGCATGTTCAAAAATCGACATCGCTAACTGGGAAAAATTCGTGAAATTACGCATTACTCGAAATGGACATGGCTCCTTCAAATTCGGTTAAACGAGTTTCTAGAGTAATAACTTCTGGTTTACTGGTGACGGGGAAGACAGGATTCAAATCCCAACTGGTTGTGCTATTTTTTTTACTAAATGGTTTCTCTCTCTACTTTCACGAAAATGCGGGTGTATTTACAGTTAATTATACCTTCCTCATCCTTAGTCTGTAGCAAAATGCTTAAAACCCGGATGGGTACAATCCGATATTTATAACTGAGGAATCTTATCAGACTGCTAGGGAAGTCACTAGATCTAGTTTCATGTAGTCATACGTCAAGTTGTGTGATCTGCAGCTGTCACTATTGATAGGTATTATCGATATCAAGTAACACTAATAATAAAGTAAAATGTTATAAATAATTGGCCACAAAAAATATGTTTGAATTTTAGTTGGGGATGTAGGGATCGCGAGGCAAGTTTACTTTTTTTGCAGTTTTTATATCAAAACAGTTTTTTGGCGAAAATAAATCAAACATTGCTCCAATACAAACATAGAGCTTAATTTTATTCACATGACGATATCAACAATTATTGTTGAATATCTGACATCGGTGTCCTGGAATTTAATGACAACTTTTTACCGTCATTTAAAGAGTTTCTCGTCTAATGCCGCCATGTTGATGACATTGAACAACTGTTTATATCAACATGTGAAGAAAATTAAACTCAATGTTTCTACTGGAGCAATATTTTATTTATTTTGACAAAAAAAAAGTTTTGCTATAAAAAACTGTATAAATACTGGCCTTTTCTCGCTAACCCTACATCCCCACCTTAAAAGGTTCCTCCACCCAAAATCCAGTAGTGAGCCGCAGAGCAAAAATAAATAAAGATACAATTTTTATTTTATTACCAAAAGCTTGACCTAAGTCCATTTGTGATCCTCCAACTTCCGGTCTCTGGGTTCTGGCCTTTTGTTTTTTAGTGCTGAACCATCCACATCTTGGTAGACTGAAAAAAAAATCCAAGAAAGAACAAAATGTAATAAACATTTTATGGCTCGCTTGTCCACACAGTCATATATATATACCCCATTGTACTAACTAATGGACATGGCATCTAGAAAAATAACTGGATCTACTTTCACGTATTCGCGTGTTCTGCAGCTATTACTTGTACTAGATAGTCAATACTTTTAAAATAACACTAATAATATAATAAAATGTTAACGACGCTAATGTTAGCCGCAAAAAATGTACATACTTGTATTTTTTTATAAAGGTGATTCAAATGTCAATTTATAAGAAAATCAAGTTAAATACTTATAGTTAGTTAATTGGTCCAAAGACAATTCTTCCCATGATCAACCAAACTGTGTTTTTGTTATAGTATCCAACATCCAAAGCTTATTGACATGATTTCTTATTAATATTTACCTTTGATTAAATGTTTAGGGTGTTTTCCTTCGATTATTGAAATAAAGAGACAAATGAAGACTACGGCCATACTTGCGATTTGTTCTAGACCAATGGTATTCAACCTTTTTTGTTCACTTAACCCCAAATATAATCTATTCCAAACTTTGTACCCACAAAGTTGTTGGTGCATAGTTCAAGATATACATCTATATTAATAAAATTAAGAGTTTGTTTTTCTGTGATGAGCGCTGCGTGATATTTACCGCACGTAAAGGTCTAAAATTTAAATATTATTATATTCTGTATACGAACATGTACACCTCAAAGCCGGAATTTTAAAATTTAGATTTGATTTTTTGAAATTAATTAAAAACTGCGTCAGAAGAAATAAAATGAAGATATATTTTTCTGTCTGTTTGAAGTATGGAAAGCGTTGCCCGGGGTAGCCACGCAATCCATTACCGGTGTACTTTTGCTAGTATTATATATCCTATCTATATCTAGTAGAGAGAGGGATAGAGATAAAAAATGGCGCTCTCAGATGACATGTTCTTACATCCAAGTATCTTGTGGCTAACCATAAATATGTCCATGATTATTCAGTGTCTATCATTAATTAATAAATATGTATGTACAGTACTAATCTTTTTAAATATTACGTACTCCCTGAGACATATTCACGTAACCTCGGAGTTACGCGTACCCCAGGTTGAATACTACCGATGTAGACGATAAAACGCTACAACTAGGGCTCCAGCACGCAATGCCTTGTTAAGAGGGAGGTAGACTGTATACTACACCACGAAGTGACTACAGCCTAGCGACAGCGACTTGGTCGCAAACATGAGCGACTTTGGGTGGTCGCCCATAGAAAGAGCATTGCTTGACGTTCTGTCATCCTGGTCTCAACAACCAGGTCGTAAGTAGTTCCATGAGCTAGGTTGAAGTGTTGCTTCACATCTTCACGACTTAAATACTGACTTAACCTAAGGCCACATTCACGTCAAGTGGATCCTTATCAAACATTGTTTCTTTATGTTACCGAACGTTAAGTTGAAGGTGATCCCGGAATAAGTAGCAAACGTACAGTAATTATATTTTTTTTCAGAAAATATTGTTGAATCCTGGGAATTAGGAAAGATACCGTTTGCACATTTGGTTGAGAAAATGGCCTAAGCTAGAATTAAGAAAGGCCCCCTTTCCCTTGAGTTGTTGAGGACCTAGTCTGAACTAGGATTAAGACAGGCGTTCTTCTTCCTAGAGTTGGTGTGGATAGTCTAAACTAGGATTAAAAAGGCCCTCCTCTCCCTAGAGTTGTTGAGGATAGTCTAAACTAGGATTAAGAAAGGTCCTCTTTCTCTTGAGTTGTTGAGGATAATCTAAACTATGATTAAGAAAGGTCCTAAGCTCCCTTGAGTTGTTGAGTATATAGTCTGAGCCAGGACTAAGAAAGGTCTCCGTTCACAAGTCTTGTTGAGGATATTGTATGAACTAAGATTAAGAAAGCTCCTAATCTCCCCAGAGTTGTTGAGTATATAGTCTGAAGAGGCTCCACGCTCCGGTGTATCAGGATGAGGAGATAGAGGCGGCTCAGTTACAGAACTTGTTCCCCCCAAGTTCCCACCGTAGCTGTAACTGCATGCCCTATCGTGAGAACCCCCGCCTGTTACCATATATTACCACACAGAGATGGTAGTATGTTGCCTTTGATTGACCGGACAAGAGCTGGCCTAGCTCAGATTTACATATTGCTTCAATATATCAGAATAATCCTTGAAATTTTGGTCACGAGCATCGCGAAATTTGACCAGAACTTTTTATTTTAACTTAAAAAAAGTTTTTGTTCAGTTGCCATTATGTTCATGACCTGGGACCGGACTGATGACCTAAAGTGAGCAAAAAAATTACATATAAAATGACCTGAACATTCAAAAAATTTACTTCAAATTTTCAAAAAAATTACCTAAGTTTTTTCAAAACAAAAACTCTTAATAAATGCATACGACCAAATCATACATACAATTTATAAAATCTAAAATGCAATGAAAACTCTTTAAAAACTAAACTCTTGCATCTTGCTGATTGATTTACAAATATCTTTTACCTCGCCAATTTAGTGGCGGTATCACCAGGAATGTGTATTTTACAACCATGCAGGCATGGCCTACATTATCCTCTCATTCCGACAACTGTGTGCCAGTTCCAAATTATATCCCAATCTCTCTCCACACAAATGCTTGTACATTGCCTCCGGCTGTTTTCATGGTCCTCATATCTTTCCATTTGGGGTAAATATGCAGGAATCCCAGGCTGGTAATAATGAATGGTGCATCATATTTATTTTTGTATATGAGATATTTAAAGTGCACTTTCTGAACTGACTATTTCAGTATTAACTTAAATCTAGAACAAACCCCCTGGACGTTAATTCATCACTGTGTCATGAAACGGTTGACTGTATTTATTGAATTTGCTGAAACATTTAAAATTTAATATGTAGGCTTATAATTATATGTTCACATTAGCTGAAACAATATCAAGTGATTAAGGATACCGTGTGTGTGTGTATGAGATTGAAATATACGAGGGACAACGCTAAGTATGGTACATATTCCTAGCACTAAGGATGGATGTTGTGGCCTACGTTAAGTTATCTTTAAGTATTAGGGCCATATTCGTAGTCTCGTCTCGGTCGAATGTACACCAATCTCCCAATATACGAATAACAAGAATGTTCGAAACATATTCGCGAGATTTAAGCAATGAGAGTTGAATACTATTAATTCTTAAAATCAACATTTTTCAAATTTATTATTAAATGTAATTTATCTTAAACTTAAATAAATAAATATATATATATAATAATCTTTGCCACCTTATGACACTAGTTTTTCCACCTTTGTCAACTACAGTAGCCCCATGGCTTCTTTGGTGCTGACTGACAGCTCACAGGTATATACCTAAATGTTGACTGTTAGAAGTCAGCTTTGAAATGTCAGTTAGCACCAAAGAAGCCATGGGGCTACTGTAGTTTTATAAGAGCGCTTTAAGGACGTTGCCTATCTATGACGTCATGGCAGGTCAAGATAGGATTTCCAATGTTATTGAATTTACGCTTTATTCATCGAATTTTTAAGATTTAGCGTTAAAACCAAAACTATAAATTATTAAATAATTTTTAAAATAGTCCTACAGTGTCACAAAATTATTAATTTTTATCTTGAAGTACCTAGTTCTTTTATAAACTTATTTTGTATAAATCATCTAGCCCTTGGGGCCGGTATTATGACTACTAGATAAATATTGCTATCGGGAGGTTAAAGTTAGCGAACAGATAAAGATTATCAGCCACTTTAATATTTTACGCATATTATGAACTGAATTTATCATCTGAGGGATAAATATATTTTTATGCAGAAAACGCAAGGCTGGTACTGTTTTTACTAGTGCGCGCATGCGTATAAGCCATACTTCTACCGCTACTACCTAGAAAGTGGCTACAACGCTCAACATTTGTTAAATAATGGTGGAGTGCGAGTAAACCATTGATCTCTTTAATATGACTGGATGGACATCTGTGACTAAAATTTTCGAGCTGTCGTTTGCATACCATTGTGTAAGAGAGAAAGAAACTTTCGAGTATCTCTTCCTCTCTTACACCCATATAAGGTCATGTTGCATTTTAACATCGTTCATTTATTTGATTGAATATATGAGATACATCAATGTGTGATTAGTTAAATGAAATAAATGTGTTAGTAAAAGCTTTGAAGAAGCATAACAAAGTTTGAAACTGATGAGTTTATTCTTTAAATAAGTTGGTATAGACTAATATATACGATGATTTATGAAGTAAGCTCGTTTGGAAGGCTTTATTTCGTACCAGAATCCTACCCTATAGTAGTGTTTAGGTAGGATAAAATACCTTCCAGAAGGGAATTTCTACTTCCATTCTAAATGGCCGTTTATCCTACCAAAATACTAATATATATATATATATATATATATGATAGTATTCTGTTATGAAATAAAGCCTTACAGATTGGGATTCCTACTAAAATCAGGGGTTAATAGATACCCTGCTTCCTACAAGCCTTTAACCTAAATTATAGTTTGAACGTCAGACTTCTACACAGTATGTCATTCAAACAAATGTAATACAGTTTTTAGCTAACTTGTTTCACTATAGCTATCGAACTTTCAACATAATATGGTTTCTGAAAGCAATATACAAGATCTAAGCCAATTTTTAAAAAAAGCATGGTAATTTAATACTTTATACAAGCTTATAACCTAAGTGATCGTTTGAACGTATAGCAACTACACAAAGTTTGTCATTCAATCAAATGTAATCAAGTTTTAAGATACCTTACTCATTATATTTATCGAGCTAACAATATACCCTAATATGGTTTCTGAAACCAATATACAAGCTAATAGCCAACTTTAAATATAAGTGTAATCTTGGCAGACTGTAAACAATATGGATGATAGCTACATATTTAATATACTATTAAATATTTTATTTGTATTTGTACAGTATTACCTGTAAAACTGAATTGTATATCCTTTAATGGAAATGATTCTTCAGGCAAGTGTGGTATAATACTTCACTATTTTCAAATAATAACACTTATATTCATCAGAGACATGTTTTCGCATAAGAAACCGTTAACTCTTTCCCCCTCACAATGAAGCAGACGATAAACTTGAGCATCACGCCTTGGTCCTTTGTAATGCCTATGTTTATGTCCATCCACTATAATATAGAGACCGCTGAAGTAAGCAGATGGTGTCACGTGGGCGCAGAAGCTAAGATGTCTTGCAAGTACTAATTTCGGTGTCTGCCAAAATGTGGTCAATAATTGTGTACAACATTTACAAAATTTCATTTATTGTACTCACATCTTGATAATTTGTTCTTATATAATTATAACTCTACAAATAGCTTGTGAGTTTATATAAAAGTTTAAATTAAATGTGCTAACCTAATATACTTAGATCCTGGGCCTGTGCTTACTAAACACGTGAACCAAGATTTTAACCTAAAAACATATTCTGATGGGCAAAACCTCATTAAAAACAACGCGTCACTATGGCAGCAACCATTTTAACTTTCAGATAAAAGTTATTAGGTACTTAAACCTCCCGATAAAAATGTGATGGATAAATACACTTTATCTGGCAGTCATAAGACGCACTTTTAATTTATCGACCAGATAGAAATATTTATCTGCCAGATTAATATTTATCCAGGAGTCATAAGACCGGCCCTTAGTAGGTTATTTGGCTTTTAAATGAAAATGGCTTGTAGGACTCTTCCTGCCAGGATGTGCTATTACTTATGTTAATTTTATGACTCATTCCTTTATGATTTTCAATTTGTTTGAATTGCTCTTCTGGTGTATCTCACTGCTATATTATATATACTTTATTAACAACTTTTGTTCCAATCTACTTTATCACATTTGATTGATTTCTCGCAACATTAGAAAATCAAGAAGTTCGAGTTGAATGGTGGATCTGAAAATCAGCTATTATATACGGCCCTTATTCAAACCATTGGGGTGGGTCATCATTGTATAACTATTATTATTTAGCACCGCGTCTTACTACCCGTTCGGGTTATACGCTTAAGTATTAGAAGTGAACTCGAATTTGCGTGGAGGGAGAATGGAAAACCATTTAGAAAGAAACTCCCCCAGTTCACCCGACCGAGATTCGAACCTCGATCTTCCCTTCCTCAGCAGTCTAGCTCATCACGACTAGCGCGTTAGCTAACTACGCCACCAAGGTGGGTATTGTCTAACTGAATATGTATCTAAAGAGTGTATGTTTTCATTGGATGAGTTTGTACAGAAACAGACTGTACAGTTGTATAGCTACAACACAGCTCCACGACTGCCGGGAATAATTGGGGGTAATTTTGTTGACCACATAGTGACAAAAAGCCGGATAATTTGACACAACTAAACAAATTATATGCTGTATCTAGACCTGGGAACCCGCCTATTGTCAGACATTTACACAAAAAATGTAAGAATTAACAAAAAAGAGACTCCACTTTCAAGACAAACTTTTAAATTTATGAAGGTTCTTATTTGAAAATTATGTTTCTTCGAAACTAATCACGTTCTTCGAGTTGAGGTAACTTGACGTCTGAACGGCTGACGTTCAGTTGAGACCGGTTCACACAAAACGCTAAGCTATGCTATGCTCTGCTAAGGTTTTGTCCGTTTGGTTTCACACTCTTTGCTAGGCTATGCTAAGCTATAGTTCCTCTTTTCCCTCATGAATTCACAGTGGTTTATTTCTGGTTTGCTCCAGTGACGTTTTATTTATCTATTTAGCACCGTTCGGGTTATACGCTTAGTACTAATTACGCTAAGGGTTCGGTCAGACTGACAAGCGTGCGAGCGAGCGCGCAAGCGACTGAGTGGCCAGACTGGCGAGCGCGTGATTAGCAGATAGCTCTCGTTAGTTGTTGACGAAGAGGCTCCGAATCTTGGCTGAGTGAACTGAGTGGGGTTTTAACAAGTGATTTATTGTTTTGGTTTTCTCATCCTCTCTCCACGCTAGTGGTAATTCTTATTTGTAAAGGCCTACTTTGATAATATTGAAGTATTTTAACATATCAGTTTTATATATATATATATATATATATATATATATATATATATATACATATAAGTATGGTTTATAATCTTACCAATTAAATTAGGCCGTTAGTAACAAGTGTGCTTAACCTATCTATATTAATAAAAATATCAAAATGAAAAGTTTTCCTAGCACTCAATGAATTATATACTATACTGTACCGGGTCGCGCGCTTGAAAAATAGAACCAGTTCTATCTTTCAAGCGTGCGCGCTCCAGTATGGCCACCTCTCATTACAACCAATATGTTCTATTTTATATTTTAGTCGCTCGCGCGCTCGCTCAGTCTGGCCGCCCCCTAATGGGCTAGGAATTGAAAAGGTTGGTTTGAGAGGAAGTGAACCCGCATTTACATGGAGGGAAAGTGGAAAACCATTTAGAAAAAATCACCCCCAGTTCCACCCAACCGAGATTATAGCCTCGATCTCCCCGTCCTCGGCAGTCCAGTGAAGTTAAGCTATGACATTTTCCAAAATGTCTTGTTTGAACTCAGACGAGAGTACTAAAGGCCGCACTACACGTACATATTTTCCCATGTGCTTCTTGAAATGTTTTTCCTCGTGGGTAAGCTTCTGGGGGCATTACATTCTGGTCTAGGTAGGTGTCGTCTTGTATTTAGTACAGCGCCGCACTTGAGACATACTAAGGGCCAGTTTCATAGTCAGATTTAGTACGCCTCAAGTGCGAGTCGATACTAAATACAAGACGTCACCTACCTGAAATTGAATGGAATGGGCCAGTTTCATATGCGAAACTGGCCCATTCCATTTTGGTCTAGGTAGGTGTCGTCTTGTATTTAGTATCGACTCGCACTTGAGGCGTACTAAATCTGACTATGAAACTGGCCCTAAAAGTCTGACTATGAAACTGGCCCTAAAAGTCTGACTATGAAATATGCTGGCCTTTAGTGCCACACTAGAAACTGCGAAATATTGTATTCCAAAAATTGAAAACCCACGTTTGGAGCCATGCATAAAATGATTTATGTAACGTTTTATAAAGTAAATTCCGTTATAATATTATTCATGCTATTCATTTGGTACGAAATAATTTTTATTTTCTGATTTAAAGTGAAGATGGTTTTGTTCCTTCTCTCCCTCTCTATCTACCTACCGGTATATTAGATCTTGCGACGTCGATGTTTATCCGGCCTCTAACCACCACATGTCTATAAAACACTCCTCACGGTCCGCAAGGTTAATGGGCATGACTGACACTATAGCTGCATTGGGGGTGGTTACCTATCATTCTATCTACAGGCAAATGCTGGTGAAATTCCATCACTAGCCCTCCTTATCATGGGTCTTATCCCCATTGTCACTGATAGCCAACACCACTGACACAAACAAAAGATGTCGGGCCAATGAATAGGTTGTGCAAGATGTAGCGAAAACATTGTTCTTCTGAAACATTGACACCGACCGCACTCATCTGTTCAGAGCTTGTGCTGAAACATTGGCACTGCACTCAACTGCTCAAAGCCTGTGCTGAAACATTGGCACTGCACTCATCTGTTCAGAGCCTGTGCTGAAACATTGGCACCGCACTCATCTGTTCAGAGCCTGTGCTGAAACATTGGCACCGCACTCAAACTGCTCAGAGCCTGTGCTGAAACATTGGCACCGCACTCATCTGTTCAGAGCCTGTGCTGAAACATTGGCATCGCACTCATCTGCTCAGAGCCTGTGCTGAAATATTGGCACTGCACTCAACTGATCAGAGCTTGTGCTGAAATATTGGCACCGCACTCAACTGCTCAGAGCTTGTGCTGAAACATTGGCACCGCACTCATCTGTTCAGAGCCTGTGCTGAAACATTGGCACCGCACTCAACTGCTCAGAGCCTGTGCTAGAAACATTGGCACCGCACTCAACTGCTCAGAGCCTGTGCTGAAACATTTCCACATCGTGTATGTGTCGAATGTAATTCGAGGTACACGTCTGCACCAGCACATTTCACATGTTTGACATCAATCAACGCTAAATATTGCCTTTCTATTTTAAACTTGACAAGTCATTCGACGCTGTGTTGCAAGGACTAGGTTTGTAGGTTATTTTTAAATAGAGCTGTTATAAAAGGAACATTTTATAATCATAAAAAATAATATTGAGTATTTTATGTATTTAATGACCTCTATTGTATAGTGGTCAGAGCTCCTGGCTACAGATACTTAGGCCCCGGGTTCGATTTCAGGTGCTTCCAAAATCTATCTGTAAAGCAGTGGATCTGGAACGAGGTCAAACTCAGCCTCGTGAGAACAAATGAGGAGCTACTTGAATCAAGATGTAGCATCTCCAGTCTAGAAAACTGAGATTAACGGATGGAGGTTTCGTTGTGCTGACTACATGAAACCCTCTATCCGCAAATGCTGGCACTATCATTGCTAATGGTGGCGACCGCTTGGTCGGTATAGCTCGCTTGAGGGTTCACACCATGGAGTTTTTTAATATTTAATATCCAATTTCTGAACCAGTTGATTATAATATCAGCTCAGCAATTGTATACTAACCTATAGCATTATTTTGTACCATAATTTTGGTAGGATAAAAGACCTTCCAGAACGGTTGTAGGAAGTACATTCTGAAAGGCCTTTTATTCTACCAAAATACTACTATATAGTAGGATTTTTGGTGCTAAATAAAGCCTTCCAGAACTGTCTCTTACCAAAATCAGGGTATAGTAGGGTATTCTGCTGGAAATCAAGCCCGGAGTCTGTAGTTCGGAATTTAGACGTGCCACTCTCTGAACTAAGGTGTGGGAAGCAAATGTAAGGTTGTTGACAACACTGACCAAAAATGAATACTATATGTTTATTATTTAATTTACAAAAGTCCAAATTTACACTTTGTTTCAAAAGTTTCTTAAAGCTACAAAACTCCAGTCTTTGGAACTGTGAAAAGGTTATTTCTAAAACAAATTTTATCAAGCAAATCAAGCATTCGAGTTAAACTTCATATTCTTCTGGCGAGTTTTTGAACAATGTTGGCAAAGGTTGAACCCAGTCGAACTAAGGATCGAGGGGGGAGGAAGGCAACTCATTAAAATAACTTATTTATATTAATTAAATAGGTTTTTGTTTTGAGTAAATTTATGAAAAAATAAAAAAGTCAAATTAAATTCCATTCATTGTATTGGAATAGAGTTTGTGTTTTGATTTATAGAATAGGCCTGGCATATTTAAAAACAATTTGGGCTTTGTAGGTAAAATGACGCCCCTCAGAGCTATGATCGGAGCTTGGTGGGGCAGAAGAAGCATTGACAATTCATGTACATAAATGAGAACTCATTTTTAGAATTATATATATATATATATATATATATATATGTGTGTGTGTGTGTGTGTGTGTGTGTAACTTCCCGTCCATACAATCCACATATATCTGCTACTAAGGTAAAGGTGAAAAAGCTATAATTTAGAGGGAATGTACCAAATTTTGTATGAGCAGGGTGTGTGGGTGTGTGGGTGTGTGTGTGTTGAAAACCATTGAGGAAAAAACCTCTCTCAGTACACCAATCCACTACCGGCAAACTAGACCAAAGTAGGTTGTCGTCTTAGCCCACGTGCTCACCGATACAGGCTCTTAAGAGCGTTCGTCATAACAGGCTCAATTCGGCTCCCGGCTCGTTTGTGTGTGTGCGCGCGTGAGGTACAGGAGTAGAGGGGAGAAGAAAAGACCAAGAAATGTCAGAAATGTGAGCGGTGCATTCTTATTTGAATGATTACTCGAAATGTTCCACGGTGACGATGGGGGGACAAAGCTACCAATTTTATTTTTAATAACTACAGTATGTCTCTATTAAGACAGATTTGTTCACAATACCTATCTGTGAAACTATTCTAAAATGGTCGAAAACGGCCTTTTCAATGTAGTTTTTTTTATCCAAATATCACGTTCAGTATTATGAACTTTTCTTAACTCTTTATCTCCATTAATGTTTAATCAAAAATGATCCACGTGCAATAGTGTTGGTGTAAATTTACTATTTCGAGCCGACTGTATCACAAAGTTGATTGGTATGTGATGCATGCTCTTAAAATGAATCCCAACGACGTTTCGGTTATAAGTTTATTTTTTACATATTTAAGTTTCAGATTGTTAACCAAACTAAATGATATATTGTTCAGAGAAATGATTTATTACCACATATTTAGTTTATTACCAATTATGTAGTGATAGCCCTTCTTGTAGTCTGTAGCTGGTAGGTTTTGTTTTTCAGCCTTTTATTGTTTCGACATAGCTGACATTTTAAAGTGGTCTTCAGCCGAGTCTTCTCGTTCATAATGAGATTCAATGACGTGGGAGGGGAGGTTTGAAATGAAAACAATTAACGGAAGCTTTGAACACACGAAGACTTTACAGGTGTTGTTGTTTCATTGATGACGAACTTGATTAAACCAGTATTTTCCATCAACATTTATTATCCTGATTGAACCCATTGGTGGTCGCAAGGGTTAGGGCGTAACTCTCACAATAGACTGGGGATTGCCGCTGATGTTAGGTCGAGTTTCAAATTGCGACCGGGATTACTAAATGGTCCTGCGAAATTAAGAAGTCAAACTTTTAGAAGTTTTTTTTTAAATTTTAAAATAATTATTTTTCAATTATTTTGTACTTCTTAAACTACAGTAAAATGTTCTGAAAATTGAAAAATGACACCTGGACACGGGAATCTAACCCGGGACCTTTGGCTTAGTACGCCAATGCTCTACCACTGAGCTATCCAGGAGGAATTGAGAGACCAGTAAAATGGTCCGAGCTGTATTACTTTCACCAACTAGGTTTTATTTGTGGGGTGGGATGTGCTCTTAAAGAAGAGTAGACAGTTTATCTATGAATTTTCATGTTATGAACCGACTTTATATTCTAGTGGTCAGAGTTCCTGGCTACGAATCCTGAGGTTCCAGGTTTGATCCCCAGTGCTTCCAGCTTTTGTTTTTATAAAGTAGTGTGTCTGTAACGGGGTCAAACTCAGCCTCGTGATAACAAATGAGGAGCTAATTGACTGTGAAAGTAGCGATTCTGGTCTAGAAAACTGAGATTAACGCACGAAGGGGCCATTGTGCTGACCACATGACACCCTCTATCCGCAAATGTTGGCACTGTATTCGCCAACTGGCAGCTGCCGCTCGGTTGGTACAGCTCGAAAGCGGACTGACGCCATGGAGAATGTTCTTAGTTTTAATATTTAGAGTAGGTTAAGGGAAAATTTTCATTCATTTACGAAATAAAAAAAATTATCCCTCCAATCGACACAATTTACATAGCATCGCCTCGTTCAGCCCTGCACTAACGAGAATGTCACGTCCAATAGGAGGTGAGCTGAGAGCTGTTTCAACAATTAGAACCTTACAGATATGTAGATGCATGGCGACACGTTCCTCCGGGTCACGTGGTCCGGACCAGAGCGGAATCGAACCATCGCGAAAGTAAAGTAAAGTAACTCACAGGTTTCACGTCTGTTTGACAAGCTTAGTGATAATTTTGGTGACACGATCCTAAAACTGATTTATATGTTTTACTTGAATACGTAACTTTAATAATTTGAAGTATGGCCAGGCTATGAACTCGGACACATTGTGTCTTCTCACCTCAAAATAATTAAGTTTTTTACTTTATAATTTAAAAAAATAGTACCACATTTTTTTAGCACAGCGTCTTACTACCCATTCTGGTTATATGCTTATTTACTGATTATGCTAGTTGTTTTAGGGATCATGAAGGTTATATGTACAGGAAGTGTACTCGCATTTGCGTGGAGAGAAAGTGGGAAACAATTTTGGAAAAATCACCCTCATTACACCTGACTGGGATCGAACCCTGATCTCCCCGTCATTGGAGGTTTAGTCTACTGTGAGAGTAGCGCCTAGTACCATGTGACCACCGGAGTGGGTCTCATCAAGATTAATTGGGGGTGTTGCTCCCCCCTATCCCTTCAATAATGTTTTTCTTTTTATAATTCCAAGTGGTGGTGTATTACCTCCTCATTCTGTTCCTGGTTATTATTTAGAGCCCATGTCTACTGGTGGCACAAATGTGCTCTGCTATAAAGCGTGTGTCAGACACACTACTGTAATTATACTGGTTGGATCAAAGACTCCGCGGATTGATTTGAAAAGTACTCCTTTCTTAATCATTGAAAAGGAGCTTTGAATCGTTACACGAGGTCTAGAGTTGGTTTGAACAGAGCATACGTTTCAATACTCCTCTTAAGGTGGTATGAAAGGGAACGTAAGGAAAATCTAGTGTTTTTTTGCAAAACTTTTTTTGGCCAAAATAAATCGAATATTGCTCCAGTACAAACATAGAATTTAATTTTTTTCACATGGTTACCTCAAAATGTATTGAAAATCTGTCAAGGGTGTTCTGGAATTTAATGATAACTTTTTCTCTTCATTTAAAAGTTAGATAATGCCACCATACTCTTGACAGATATTCAACAACTGTTGATATCACATTGGAAAGAAAATTAAAGTCTATGTTTATATTGGAGCAATATTTTATTTATTTTGACCAACAACATGTTTTGATATAAAAACTTCAAAAACACCGGCCTTTTCTCGCGTCCCCTGCATCCCCACCTTGATAGACACCCTTTAGATAGGGCCAAGCTTTCAACTAGACCTCGGACTCCAACTCCTTCATAAATTGATAAACTATATTAATTAGTAATAACAAATTTACTGCAGTAAAATGCCCTAGTAAACTCCATTCACGGTAGGAATTACTCTCTGAAAGGTCTTTTTTCTTACCAATACCCTACTATATAATATATTTCTGGTAGGGAAAAAAGGCCTTTCAGAAAAAAATTCTACGGTGAACAGACTTTACAGATGAC
This sequence comes from Timema genevievae, assembly GCA_902155825.1. Lineage (NCBI taxonomy): Eukaryota > Metazoa > Arthropoda > Insecta > Phasmatodea > Timematidae > Timema > Timema genevievae. The sequence continues at coordinate 22,375 of CABFWO010002190.1, forward strand.
TTCATGGTAAGTCGACATTGTGAATTATATTTGAATAAATTTGTCAATACAAATTACAAATGTTGGTCCTAAAGAAAAGAAATATATAAGATTAAATATGTACCATAAATTTCTATAATAATAAAAGATTTTATTTTTTTTACAGACTAGAGAATAAATTGAGGTATGGAAAACAAACCCATGATAGAAATAATGCTGCTTTTTTATTTTAAATAAACGTTACTGCGCACCGCACAGACTTTCTCTTTTATCTGAAAATAGAGACATTTAATAAAAATTACTAAGTTTTGTGAAACGAAATAATATACACGGTAACAGAAACATTGAGAAAAGAGGAACATCTCTGTCCACCAAAGAGCATAACAATCAATTTCACGTTTCAAACAACTCAATAAAAAACATTTAGCCTACATATTATCTTAGAAACTATTAGTTTTTTAAACCTATGGTACAAAAAATTATTATTTTTAATAGTGATACAACTTTACAATCATAAGTTATTTCGGATCTCAAGTAGTTGCGTGGAAATTGGACATTTCTACTCATGTGAAGTAACCTCAAAGTAACTTCCACGAGAAAATGAGAGTTGCTCCTTTGAAATGTTAAACAAATGCCTAGATACTAAATTAGTCAAAATTGTTAGACCATATTTTGAAAAAAATCTATTCTTTTTTTTTTTTGCCCTTCACTAAATTACCTACCCTTAATTTTAGGGTTAGATATATAATTCCAAAAAACTACTCGGGGAAAACGTCTAAAGACCCCAGATACCAAGTTTTAGCCCGATCAGTAAAGTTGTTTCGGCTCCAGTCTGAGATAAGATGACATAGGTTGATTTTTTTTTTTGGATCACAATTTACTTCTCTCTCCAAGGGGTCGAGATAAATTAGGAATACACTAAAGGCTATTGATATACAAATATATTTTACCACCCTAAAGTCCAACTGCCCTTCAAGACTGTCAACGTTTAACTACACAAAATGGAGGAAGGGGAAGCAAGGAAGAATTTAGAAATGGAACCGCGTTTTCATGGAGGCGGATACCACGTGATAAACACTCTTTATACACTCGTGTAGGAATCGACCCCCTACCTCCTAGTTACTGGCAGATAAAACTAGACGAACATGATATTTAGCTTATGTTTTCTCCCATGTGAGTTTTTTTTTAAATAAAAAGATTGTAAAAATTGAAACCCTAAGCTACACAGCCGATGATTTTGAAAGAATGCTTGTTCAATCCACTTTGGTTAAGTGTTTTAAAAAAGTCCAACTTTAAAAGGATCGCTTGATTCATAAAACATAAACATTCTTGTAAGACAATTCAAACAATATTTCTAGTGTTGAACACATTTTGTGTGTGACTGTAGTGTTTGTTTTTGTCGGAGACTGTATCGACCCGACCCCTTTCCCACATCGGCCTCGCAAGGAATGCCGCTCGACCTGCGCGCACGGCAAGAATAGAGAACGGTTGTGGAATCCCCGATATTAGGCACACACTGTGCAACAAGCTGTTAGGTAGTCACTCAGCACTACACTGTTCAACAAGCTGTTAGGTAGTCACTCAGCATTACACTGTTCAACAAGCTGTTAGGTAGTCAGTCAGCATTACACTGTACAACAAGCTGTTAGGTAGTCAGTCAGCATTACACTGTGCAAAAAGCTGTTAGGTAGTCATTCAGAATTACACTGTGCAACAAGCTGTTAGGTAGTCACTCAGCATTACACTGTGCAACAAGCTGTTAGAGTAGTCACTCAGCATTACACTGTGCAACAAGCTGTTAGGTAGTCACTCAGCACTACACTGTGCAACAAACTCTTAGGTAGTCACTCAGTATTACACTGTGCAACAGGTTGTTAGGTAGTCACTCAGTATTACACTGTGCAACAGGTTGTTAGGTAGTCACCCATTACACTGTGCAACAGGTTGTTAGGTAGTCATTCAGCATTACACTGTGCAACAGGTTGTTAGGTAGTCACTCAGTATTACACTGTGCAAGAAGCTGTTAGGTAGTCAGTCAGCATTACACAGTGCAACAAACTGTTAGGTAGTCACTCAGCATTACACTGTGCAACAAGCTGTTAGGTAGTCACTCAGTATTACACTGTGCAACAGGCTGTTAGCTAGTCACTCAGCACTACACTGTGCAACAAGCTGTTAGGTAGTCAGTCAGCATTACACTGTGCATCAAGCTGTTAGGTAGTCACTCAGCATTACACTGTGTAACAGGTTGTTAGGTAGTCACTCAGCATTACACTGTTCAACAAGCTGTTAGGTAGTCACTCAGCATTACACTTTGTAACAGGTTGTTAGGTATTCGATCACCTTAACACTGAACATATTATATTATGAACTGAAATTTCTGTGGATAATTTGTATCCCCCATTTTAATTCTATGTAGTTTATCCTTTGCTAATTTTTGTTTGTTTTATATCTCTTCTTTTGGTTGTTTCCCCCGTCATTCCAATTGTTAAAAAGGGGTAATATTGAAGTGATTAAGGTCCTTTTTATGTGAGCTGTAGACAATTTGAAGTGAGAGATCTGAGGTAGTGTCAGCGGTAGAAATAAACCACACCTAGCTCTTTGCTATACGGTACCTATCTCTTAGTTATATCATTGACTGAATGAGGTTCGAATCTGGTTCGGGTGTACTGAGGGTGATGTTTTCCAAAATGGTTATCCACTCTCCCTCCACGCAAATTTGGGTACACTTCCTCTAAATAAAATCCCTAAAATTATCAGCATAATTAGTACATAAGCTCAAGGCCGTAGTCAAGGGGGGTTTTGGGGGTTCAAACCCCCCTCGAAATTTTATGAACAAAGTAAATATATGGCTTTATTTGTGGTTCAAACAATATTAAAATTAAGGTACAAGTACAAATTAGGTGGCTGTGTTACCATAAAAAGCACTTCAGATAGCTTCTAGAACTGTTTATGATTTAGATTTTTTTTTCTAGTCTCCGTAAATTGAGGGATGTGCCCACCAAACCCCCCCCTCCCCCTGAAATTATTGGCTGGCTACGGCCTTGCATAAGCTTATAGCCCGAATGGTTAGTAAGACGCGGTGTTAAAAAAGAAGCTATGTCATATAAATTGTATAAGGTGGGGGTTAGCGTTAGGTGTGGCAAAGAGATAGGTATGGTTTATTTTTACAGCTGAGACACTCTGGTATGTATAGCTCAAAATGGACACGTGAAATCATCCCATATATTATCACGCCTCAAAGTGCTTCTTTTTTGTTTATAAATAGTGCACGGTCAAAAGGTGCAGCTAAAGAAACCCGCTGTCATATTCCTCCTTATACTTGACTGGTACCCTGCAAGGTAGCCCTCAGCAAAATCAAACCTGGAGTTGGAAGAGGTAATCCACGATATTACTGTACATTCCATTCCTTTGTTTGTCCATAGCTTTCGATGGCGGAGAACAAACAATTCTGCTTTCGAACTTAGAAGGTTGTTCACATTCCTACTTTATCTCAATATATTGGATAATCGGCCCCGTAGTTTAGTGGTCAGTGCACCTGGGTCTAGAGGTTCGCGGTTCGTTTCCCGGTTGGGTAGCTCGGGTATTTTTCAATTAAGGAGAATGTACCCAACGGTCACCAGGTCTTGGATAGCTTGACTTAAGTCCACAACTTTATAATAACCATCATCATATCCTCTTATTGAGGGTACGACATGTAGATAACCTCCATAGAAGATGTAACCTGGGCAACGCTCCGCGCCACAAGAGCGGCTGGTAGTCTACATACAGGCAATCGAACCTGGATGTCGTGTTCCTGGCCGTCTAATGTGCCATACAATACTTGGTTTGGAATTTAAGTGGACAGCATTTAAAAATTCTTGGTTTGTAGCAGGAAAAGGTTGTTGCCATTTAAATGGTTAAACTCTCTATAGTCATTTTTTAAAGCACCACGTCTTAATACCCGTTCAGTTTGTACGACTATGTACTAATTACACTAATGGGACCCGCCTCGGTGGCGTAGTTGGCTAACGCGCTAGTCGTGTTGAGCTTGACTGCTGAGGACGGGGAGATCGAGGTTCGAATCTCGAGTCGGGTGAACTGGGGGTGGTTTTTTCCTAAAAGGTTTTCCACTCTCCCTCCACGAAAATGCGGGTTCACTTCCTCTAAATTCAACCTTCCCAATTCCTAATCCATTAGCGTAATTAGTACTTAAGCGTATAGCCCGAACGGGTAGTAAGACGCGGTACTAAATAATAATAATAATAATACACTAGTGGGCTAGATATGAGAAAGGCCCAATCTAGACGAAGTGTACCTGCATATGTACGGAGAGAGGGTGGGAAACCAATTATGCAAAACTAACCTCAGTACACCCAGCTGGGATCGAGCCACAATCTCCCCGTCCTCTGCAGTCTATTGCGAGAGTGACGCATTAGTTAAACAATGTGGCCAACGAAGCCAGCTATTCTCTTGTCATGGACAGTATCACTAGATGATGTATATGGAATGTAGCCTGTAGGTTCGTGTTTATATGCTAATTAAAATGATAGGATACGTTACATAATAAGTAAGCAATGGACTAGCCTGCGTCCAGTTAGTCAAAAGTTAGGAGAACTTTACTTTACTTTGATCGTATCTTGGCTAGGGTCTTACTCAAAGTTCAAACATAAAACGATAAACCATAGCTTGCTTTCTAGGCATGCTATTCACGTTGAATTGTGTGTAATAGATTGGGAAATCCTTGGTTCACCAAAACGGGTCAAACGCGCATCTTTGTGCGCATATACACACTGTTAAAAATACCAACTCTCTATTATTGAGTAGAAATCATATTAATTTGTTAAATACAAGTAACCTTACGGACTATTATTGGTTTTAACTTATCAATTAATGGAGGGGGAAGATTATGAGGATTTGGATGACATCGTCGATGTTTCGGATGGACCTATTGAATTTGAGTAAAAGGCAATAAACACTTTACCAAAATGTTATTTACGTGACATTGAAATTCCTCAAAAGTTTATAGCAAGGAAGAGTTCCGCCTATGCTTTCAGTTCATCATTAACAGTGTTGATAATGTTTTACATCCTCCAGTTGCAGATTAAAAAAATAATTAATATGACAAAAATATCTTTATACCTCTTCCCTCAGTTCAGGTGGATGCTGACACTGAGATCTTACGCTGTAGGAAACATTGAGTTGGATTGACAATCAAATTACTTGTATTTCCTGTTTAAAACTTAGAGCTAGACAGCTAGTCTTGGTTGGTAAGTTTGGTTGTTTTATGCTGATAGTTTGTACCACTGACACATTTTACATTCAAACTTTTTAGCAACTGAATTGATGGAAACATTTTAATAACTCCCTATACATTTCAAACAGTAGAAAAATTCTTTAGTAAATTGGGGGAAAAAAAGTCCGGGACTGCAACTGTCCCATTTTGGAGACTGTCCCTGAGAATCAGAAACGAGCGGTCAAATTGGCGGCCCGCATGAGGCACGATCCATGTTTATGTGCGGCTCTCATGAGGCACGTGGTTCTGTGCGACCCGCATGTGTCACGATCCATGGTTCTGTGCGACCCTCATGTGTCACGATCCATGGTTCTGTGCGACCCTCATGTGTCACGATCCATGGTTCTGTGCGGCCCTCATGTGTCATGATCCATGGTTCTGTGCGGCCCTCATGTGTCA
>CABFWO010002190.1:28732-84226 GCA_902155825.1 Timema genevievae
TGCGACCCGCATGTGTCACGATCCATGGTTCTGTGCGACCCGCATGTGTCACGATCCATGGTTCTGTGCGACCCTCATGTGTCACGATCCATGATTCTGTGCGACCCGCATGTGTCACGATCCATGGTTCTGTGCGACCCGCATGTGTCACGATCCATGGTTCTGTGCGGCCCTCATGTTTCACGATCCATGATTCTGTGCGAGACGACTTGTTTGAAAATAAAAACTCGCCATTGAACAATTACTACGCGGGTATTTGGTGGCTTGACCCCTGACCAACATTTCTCGGAGCAGCTGTGGTGTATTATAGCCCTGGACCAGCAATGTAGATCACGCGCTGGCGTGTATCAACGTGCCGTGAGTTGGTAGTCGGTCACGCCGCCGTTTTCTTTTCGAAAACTTGAACTCTTTTGTATCGGCCCCTGTAGAGACATTGTTGCTGATTACACTCACACTCCACGAGCGGGGTTATGTAACCACATTCCATGAAATTGGGGGAAAGTAGGAATTAGTTAGCTCTACGTCCTCGTCACTGATGGACAAGACTAGATGAGCTTGACGTTTAGTCCGCGTGCCCTGGGTTACGGGAGTTGGATATGTGACAAGCTGGGGAGGACACATTTTAATAACATACGTCATTATTCATCGGAGTAGAAGGATGGGGTTTGGGGGTTTCCGCCCTCATAGGCTCATTTAGGCCTACACGTATACAATTGGGATAAAAGCATGGTTAAATTTTCTAACATCGCCAATCTAGACAAACGAGCTTTTTATGTCCTGACTTTTGACTGAAGAACGAAAAATTGGCGCTAGTGTACTCGGTAGAGCATCAAACCTTGACTACCCGGGCTAGAGCTAACACCTATCACAATTATGTAAGGTAAAGTGACGACTTTATCCTTATCATTGTTGGGACAGCTATTTCTAAAATCACTAATGGAAGCAGGTTAAGTATTTATTTTTGACATTCAAATGATACATGATACACATTGTCATCATGTGTGTTTATATTCATGTTAGTGGACAGTGTCAATAAATTAGGTTGAGTTGTAGCGATATATAATGACTCGCTTTGCCCCCCAGTGAGTTTTCTTTGCAAGTGGATGTAAACTGATGTAATTCCAGCGTTGTTTTGAGCGTAACAACTTAAAGTTACCGGTATTGTATTGTATATACCGCACCGACTAGTTGCTCCACCATTTTAATTTTTTTTCGGGCGTTAAAAGTTTTTTTAAAAAACTTTTTGGAATTTTCCCGTCGATTACAGGCTATAAGCTATAAGTTTGCTAAATTTAAAGTTTCTAGTTCATCTGGAAGTGGGTAAACATTAATGTGAGTGAGTCAGCCATGTGGATTTATAGTAGTATAATAGAATACAATACGTGAAATTACTGAACAATCTTACGCCAATACTATTGTGGACGTAACCTTTACTGAAAGAGAGACTAAGCTAACTGCAATAGTGGCCAACAATGTGTGTTTCAAGATTTGAATGTCCATCTTCCGATCGCCTCTGAAGCGAGAAGCAAATAGAAATCAATAAATTATACCGATACCAGTGAGCAGACTCTACTTGTGTAAGTCGTGACTGCTTTATAAATAAAACTGCAGCTTATAGAGCCAAAAGTTGAGTAAAAAGTAGGAATGTGTGAGGAATAGATGGCTGTGCGCTTTTGCCAAATTTTATCGTCAAACGTTTAGCAACAGACTTAGTTAAAACAGTTTTATTTAGTTGATATACGAAATAATTTCGAGATGTAAACTTTATTTTGAGGACGACTGGTTACATTTGTCTAAAACCTTTAATTGAACGAATTGTTCTGGCAAGATAAATGAAAATTTATAAGTTATAAAAATTCCAGAGGATCAATTTTAATATTTAAAAGATAACACGTATTAATATTGCGAGAGAAAGAGAGAGATATTAAAAAAACCACAATAATAAATTTTCCCCAATTATCAACCAAACACCACAAAGAACAACAAAACAAAACGGTAAAATACATAATTAATAATCAAAACACTTTGATTTTAAGGCATAGAGAACGTAAATAAAAGGAGCACAATACAAAGATTTAATATTGAACACTGAAATATGAAGTAGATATTTAAAAATAATCCTTGCGTTTAGTTCACGTACTGTACATAATATATTTTATACCTTTATACATTTAAATTTAACAAAAAACTGCTCTTTTTCAGAAATGTATTGTGCCAATAAATTACAAACTTCTCTCGGAGTACCAGTAGAGTTTGTCGTGTCTAAACTTCAAAGATAATATCGAACACAGTAAATTACCTCTGAAACGGAAGTACCAAATTAACTGCCAACACGGGTAGGAAGTTTCACAATAATGATCCACACATATTTCTATCACGTGGTGTATAAATAAATAAACTAACCTGTAGAATAGAAGATAATGTTTAATAATGAGAATACAGCGAAATACATTATAAATTATAGATAGTGCGAACTAATTCCAGCATACAGAAAGATAAATAAATATAAGATTATTTAACCACGAGAATTATTCGAAATAAACACTTTTCAAGCAGATTTCAAGCAGGCACTTGCCTTGGTACACAGACTGTTCTAACACGTTGTTGATCGTTGCGGTGATGGCTATAGATCATCGGACTCAAAAAACCTTTTACTGGAAAAAGTTATATAGAATGAGGCCTTTCTCAACCAACTAGTTAAAGGTTTACTCGTCATGGATTTTGAACTTTCGGTATTTAACTTAAAGCAACGCGTATATTTTCCTCTATCACACCACGATGTGAACTTTAAAACGGCACCTCTCCATGCTATCTATGTATTTGTTGAACTACTTAAGTAAGAATTGAGAATCTTTAACGAAAACGAAATATTTTTTTTTTTTTACTGATATACAATCATACACAAATCAGGGTTCCCATAGTGATGTAAACACAAATAGATTGTACAGATAAGCCACTGCACAAACAGCGGACAATCTGGAAATTCGCTAAGAAATTGTATATTACGTGTCCTCTTCTCATGAAATTGTCACGTCCCTTCGTGTCCTCCCTGACTATAGGCCTTTTGCCAGTCGACGAAACTAATATAGACTTCTTTGATTTCCATCACTCTCTCAGCATCCCGATGGCATATTTGGTTCCTTTTCCTTTCCTGAGTCCACATTGCTCTTCTTCCATCATACATTCTATTTTTACAACTAAGAGAAACAATTTTTTAAATTATAATTATTAATCATAGACACTGGCGCATAAATCCAATGATCTGGAGCTCAAATTCCTGGTCATGCATCATGTTACTAATGTCATCCACATCAGTGAATTTAAATGGCAAACTTATTTAAACTTATTAGCCGGTGATGGGAAGATCAGAGTTCTAGTCCCGGGATGGGTTTACTGAAGTGTGTTTTTTTCCCCTAAATTGTTTCATCACTCTTACTCCACGCAAATACTGGTACATTTCCTCTCAATACCACCCACCTTACGCCTAACCCAATAGTGTAGCTAATGCATATAATCCGAACTGCAACCTAGACGCGACGAAATAAAAAAGTATGGCTCATGAGAAGATTTTGGAAAATAAAATCGTGTTTAAGGTGTACTAGTGTTTTCCATCAGATAAATTCTATTACCGTAACTTAAACGTGTAAACACGTGTTTTATAATCATGTTAAGATCGTAGATAGCACCGCTGTATTAATAATTGTAGTGTAGCACACTTCACTCCACATGGCTGCCGTTGAAGAAAATGGAACTTAAAATAATGTTGTTTACTTCGTTTACACTTTTTCGAGCTATTAGCAACATAAACAAAATACAATGAAAAAGCTTAATTTTTGCAACCTCGGGCTCCGGAGGATCCTCGGAAGTGGGCGGAGATGATCATCTAAATATATTAAAAGAGGGTTTCAACCAGGCTCGGACTGGCCTATCGGCCCTCGGGCCGGTGCGCCCTCAAGTTTCTCGAATTTGCGCCCTCGGCCCAGAATCCCCCTCCTCCTTGGAGAAAAAAAATTGCAATTATTAAAATAAGAGATTTAAATTTTAAATAAGATTCGAATAATCAAGGCAAGGTGGAACTGTGAAGGTGAAACTAATTTAAGTGAGTACAGATTTAGGGGGTGGGGGATGTTCAACAACAAGGGGTGATTTGCGCCCAGTGACAGCGGGAGAGAAGGCACACCTCTTCAATGGTACGTTTGGTCGTGTCACGTGGCTGCAATTGGAGTGTTGGAAATCAGCTGTTTAGTTGTGTTCGTGCCTTGAATAATATAGTTTGGTGTTCATTTGACAAGTTGTGTAATTTTTTGGATACTGCGTAATTTTTCTATACTGTGGTAAGAATTAAGAAAATTTAAGTTACCAGACAAAAACAACAAAACTATTGTTTAGTTACGAAGTTTTGTTAGTAAGGAGAGCCTTTCGTAAGCCTTCAAGTTGGTACCCACAAAACCTTACTGAGATCGTAACACATTCCCCTCCCTGGAATAAGTTTATATCAAAACGTTCTCTCTCTCTTTCTCACTTTTCCATTTCTAATTTCTATATTGAACTTATTTTGACTAGTAATAACATCAGACGCATTATTATATTTTAAATGGGATCTATAACAACGTTCTTCTCTTATTATAATTAGATATGTAAAGTTAAATTAATTTAATAATTTAGAAATTAATTTTTTTTTAAGTTTGGCGTGAAAATGAGAATCTATTTTGAAATGTGTTTCTAGTTAATTTTGATTCCTTTTCAATTTTCCAAAACTCGTAATCTTTTTCTAGCCTTTTGACTACCATACATTTTTTTTGTCTATACGACAAGTAAACAGTCCTTTCTTTGGGTGATGTGAAGATAATAATAATATTAAGGAAAGGAAGCTGTAATAAATCTCATTCATAACATAATAATACGTTTAGTGTCCATTTAATATTACTAGTCACAGTAAGTTAATTAGAGAAATGGAAAAGGGTGATATAGAGAACTTTGTGATCAAAACTTATTCCAGGGAGGGGCAGGGAGTTGTGTTATGAGCTCAGTATTTGAATATGTAAAGTTTAATTAATTTAATAATTTTAAAATTTTTTAAAGCTTGGTCTTGGCGTGAAAATGAAAATTTATTTTGGAATGTGTTGCTTTGAAGAGACCTGTATTCGGCGCTGATACAAGTCAGGTTTATTCGCGGTGATTAGGGTTGTAGTATCTACCCTTCCTTTTCTCAGAGACAAAGCCAGTTTGCTTAGGACGGATGTTAAGACAGGCTGTATCCGAATAATCCGAGGATCCTTTCCACGGATATAGTATAATGTCTTTTACAATTTGTTTCTTAAATGCTAGATGTTTTGTTAAATAAAACTCACTTATCATATGAATGTTCCTTTATACTGTATTTATTAAAAATAACTTATGAAATTCGGAATATTCAATAATGCCTTGATTCACACAAGGAAAAATAAATGGTACGGCACACCGCACAGACTTTCTCTCTCTTTCTATAAACTCGTAAGATTTCTGAACGGAATAATGTACATTGTATCATCACCACTCCACATAAGAACACGCATAAAATAATATACAATGATATAGAATCAATGAGAAAAGAGGCGCATCTTTGTCCACCTAAGAGCATTTCAAACAGTTTAATGTCTTCCACAAGGGTCAACACTTCGTATTAAAATTTCGATTTCTGGTTAAAATTTTAACATTTTATAAGGTGTTGCAGATCTTCAAGTCATCGCATTGATATTTAATTATTCATTTATACATTTTGACCAATAAAAAATGTAAATATTGACTATTGAGTCTAAAATGGAGATAGATCATTGCTATGCAAACATTTCTCCTAAGAGATTTAAGGAAAAATAACATACTTTTTTAGATACTTATATTTAATTACTCTATGGCATTGGAGAATTATTGCGTTAAGACTTAAGTAGTATATGTTTACAACTAAAGCTCACAAAATTGTATTAATATATTTGCAAATATCTCAGAAACTGTTGCTTTTATAAAAATATATGTCAAATAAAAGTTTTTTATTTCTAATAGTCCTACAATTTTGCAATGATAAGTTGTTTAGTTTCTCCAATAGTTGTGGAGATACGGAAATTAACGCTTCTGTAATGTACCCTAAAAATCATTTTCATAGGAAAATGAAAATAGCCAGTTTATTTATAATCTTAATCAACGCCTAGATACGAATTTTAATCAAAATCGTTTGAGCAGATTTTGAGAAAACCAAATTTTTCTCTTTTCGCCCTTCAGTAAACTACCCTTAATTTTAAGTTTTTATAGACACACAGACAGACGGCATTGCAAAGACTATTTTTTAGGGTTCGGGGGGTCATGAGACGTCGACATCCATCAACATTTCAGGTTAGTTTTTTTTAACGGTCGCAATACTTAAACTTTAATGTCCAAAAAGTTAAAAAATTCATATAATTGCGTATAGATTGAAAGTTATTGATTTTATAAAAATATGTTTCGGATAAAATATCTGTATTATAAATATATATACATATTTGTAATGCTAAGTAATTTCATATCTCAAATAGTTTCGGAGCTATTATAAAAAATGTTAATTTACGCATCAGACCGGAGCCCTTAAAGCCATTTTGCCGAAATATTGAGAGTAGCCATTTTGTTTGGAATATTTATTAATGTTCATAAATGAAATTTAATCAAAATCGTTAGAGCCGATTTTGAGAAAATCGACTTTTTCTCTTTTTTCCCTTCAGTAAACTACCCTTAATTTTAGGGGTAGATATCCAATTCCAAAAACCCCTCGGGGCAACCCTATGAAAACCCTAGATATCAAGTTTCAGCTCAATCGGTAAAATAGTTTAGGCTCTAGTTGGAGGTACAGACAGACAGACAGACAGACAGACAGACATTCAAAAACCACTTTTTCGGATTCAGGAAGTCATGAAACGTCAAAATTCATCAAAATCTCGAGTTCGATTTTTTTGACGATCACCATACTTTCTCTACCTGTAAGATAGAGAGAAAGTAAATATGTATCTTGGCAGTCCTTGCAATAACCAATAATATTTATTATTAATCAATATTATTGGGTTCTACCAGCACTCCCATAGTTATTTTACAACAAACATGTAAACTTTTTTGAGTTCGTAATAATATTTTACGCCCTCTGAAAATCCAATGTCTGCGCCCTTTTGGAGGGCCCAATCCAACCCTGGTTTTAACGTTTATGTAGCACTTATGATAGAAAGACTGATTTAAAATATACATATAATTTTTTTTTTGTACTTTTAACATTGGAACAAGATTAGCTTGATTACCGGTATTATTTTATAGGTATTTACAGATACTTTTTTTTTATCAAAAGCGACAGATTCGGATTACATGACTCAATGAATGAATGTATGAGAGTGATTTTAGTAATTTGTGTACGTATAACCCAAACGGGTAGTAAGACGCGATGCTAATAATAATAATAATAATAATAATAATAATAATAATAATAATAATAATAATAATAATTTGTAGCTCTCATATACCTTTCTTTCCATCATGCTACCCGCTTCAGTGACCGAACGGTCCAAGGCGTCATTTTCGGATTAGACTGGCCTTCTGATGAAGGGGAGATTGGGGTTTGAATCCGGGTCGGGGTAACTGGGGGTGGTTTTTCCTAAATGGTTTCCCACTTTCCTTCCAAGCAAATACGTGTAAATTACCTCTAAAATTATTCCTTTCTCATCCTTATTATTATTATTATGATTATTAGGTGTTCTGTCCTACGACAGGTCAATTCCTTTTTTCAATGAAACTTAGACCGCCAATGCGCCCTGTGCTAAGCCTCCTCCTTCAGCTTCCAGAATTTTCTTCTTTCATTCAAGTCATCCAATATTAGAATCCTTCTTCTTCCTAAGATCCTCTTTCCCTCAACCTTTCCTTCTATGACTTCGTGCAGAAGACAGTTCCTCCTAAGGATGTGTCCGATCCAATTTGCTTTGCGCCGAAGAATCCACATCCAAAATGGTTCTCTTCTCACCTACTCTTCATAGGACTTCTTCATTTGTCACCCTGTCTGTCTACCTGATCTTCTCAGGTCTTCTCAAGTCTTCTTCAGCATCACATTTCAAAGCTCTCCAAGTATTTATTTTCCAAAAGTTTCTGCGCCATACTGTGCGATGCCCCAAATGTAGAATTTAATCAGTTTATTCCTCAGTTCCAAACTCAGCTCGTTGGTCAGCAGTAGCCTCTTCTTGTTCCTCATCCCTACCCCATTATAATAACTATCATATATGTGTATAACCTGAACATGTAGCAATACGCGGTGATAAAAAACAACATTGTGTACCTCGTAGTAGAACTGGGATACAGAAATAATTCTAAAACATAGGTCTACACTTGACTTAAACCAAATGCATCTTGTTTAGTATTGTGGAACTATCGGCAAATTATGGTAGTCATATTAGAAAACACCCCTTATTTTGAATATAAATGGCGAATATTGGGGTGGGAAGGGCACAAGGGCTTAAATAGTCCTAGCCCTCCAAAATAAAAACATGGGTTGGGGTGGGTGGGCTGGTTCCTGAATCACTGAATATAGCATAAACACCTGTACAAAATATGTATACCCTGATTTTGGTTGGAAGAACGATAGAGAAAATTCAAAACATATTTCTTTGAGGCCAACATTGATAACATTTTACTTTATTATTGGTGTTATTTTATAGGTATTGAAATATCTATAAAAAGTGACAAGTAGATGACATGACTTGATGTTATATTAAAATTGTTTTAGTACTTTTAGTAACTACCAGATACTATTCCTCCTACCAAAATCAGGCTACGAAAATAGCCTTCTTCATTGGTATTCAACTCAGGCCCTCCAAATTAAGAGACAGGAGTGCAGACCTAATCGATAATACGTGTACTGTAGGACAAAATATATACGAAAAGCGTCGACGAGTATAAACTTTGTTACTTAACAACGTTATTTTGCGTTTGATACGTGTCATTTTTTTAACAAGCTCAAAGTGTAAGTTTGCTAACGCCACTTCCTTAGGGTCTTTTGACCATCAACATTTTATTGCAATATTTTAACAAGTGTTATAAATAGTGATTCAATGATTCCAAATCATTACGGTTCATGAGCTATAACTAAGGGGTCAAACTTGAAATTTTATGCTTTTTGCGTACCATTGTTAAGTAATTAATGTATGGCACTGAAATTTAGTACAACTGGACATGCATATGAGGTGTACACATTTAAATATTTATAGTTTTTTAGAATATAAATATTTCAACAAAATATTAATTTATTAATAGGCCTACATATTAATAAAAATATTTTGACGAAATATTAATATATAAGTATCAATAATAATATTAATATTATAAGTATATTTTCACCTGCTCTGCAGCCCTCATTTTTGATAGATATTATCAATATATTATATAAAACAATACTAATAATTTGGCAAAATGTTATTATTGTTGGCAGCAAAAAAAAAAGTATTATATTTTCTAAAAGGTGTCCCAAACGTCTATTCGTAAGAAAATGATGGCGTAGTAAGACGTGGTGCACACACAAGAGTTAACAGACATGACTGAGCTAAGATGTTGAGCCTGTATCACTAACGAAATAAAACATTTTTATTTTCTATAAACTATAATGTATAATCTACAAGTTATTATATCTTGTATTTATTGTTTAGCTAATTCATTATGAGCATAGCTGAATCTTAATATTTTTATTTTTGCGTTGTGGGCTTTGGTCACTAGACAATATTGACCAAAATGTTTGTTTCCATCAGTAAACTGTATTGATAGGTTGGTTGTTTAGTATTCTTTGCGCGTCGTATCGCCTATTTCCCCTCTCCCACTCTTCCACGCACACACACACTTATGGAATTCTCGAACCACGCATGAGTACAAAGATAATATGCGAGTCTGTCCATCCTCCGACAGGCCAACGCGTCCATACAGATGGAGGGAAGCCATTTCGAACATCTGTTGTGCAAATAATTCATCGATACCCTCACCATTCCATGGATCATGGACGAGAGATTTGTATCTCCATTCCGGACTTCTGTGAAATGAGGGAGTCGAAACTGAGTCCATCCCGACTTAAGTTCTAGTATACAAATTTGTGTTTTAAAATTCTGGAAAAGTAACCACAACGGAAATTCAGCTTTCCGATGTGGATACTTTGCTGGATTTTAAATCACAAATTTTGTGGTGAGAACTTAATTTGGAATATGATACATCGCAACTCCTTTAATGTGTGCTTCAAGTCACCAAAATCTGGAATAAAGACCATTAATACTCTCATAAATGTTGGCTTCAAGTCACCAAATCTGGAATGGAGACCATTAATACTCTCCTCATTGTTGGCTTCAAGTCACCAAATCTGGAATGGAGACCATTAATACTCTCCTCATTGTTGGCTTCAAGTTACCAAAATCTGGAATGAAGACCATTTAATACTCTCCTCATTGTTGGCTTCAAGTCACCAAAATCTGGAATAAAGACCATTAATACTCTCCTCATTGTTGGCTTCAAGTCACCAAAATCTGGAATAAAGACCATTAATACTCTCCTCATTGTTGGCTTCAAGTCACCAAATCTGGAATGGAGACCATTGATACTCTCCTCATTGTTGGCTTCAAGTCACCAAAATCTGGAATGGAGACCATGAATACTCTCCTCAATGTTGGCTTCAAGTCACCAAAATCTGGAATGAAGACCATTCATACTCTCCTCATTGTTGGCTTCAAGTCACCAAATCTGGAATGAAGACCATTAATACTCTCCTCATTGTTGGCTTCAAGTCACCAAAATCTGGAATGGAGAGTGAGTAAATACGATTCTCTCAACCCTAAGGATCGCGTTATGTTTTCTTTATCTATTGGTTCTTACGGTTTTACATCTTTCTTCTCTTGTTATGGTAACTGAAGCCAAACATTTTACCATCCAGATATTATTGAATGTATTATATACTATATATATTTAACGTAGATACGTCGGAAGGGGCATTCAAACTTCTAGGGCATCAAGTTGGGGTCAGGGGGTACCTAACAGTTTTTAATATGTTGCATATTTATCGTTAATTTGTTTTATTTTAGTTTCAAAATGTTTAACAATTGTTAAAAAGAAACATTATTTACACTGAGACTCCAATTTACATTTTAAAAAACTACAAAAAGTCCCTACAGATATCCAATATTTAAAATACTTCCTAATCCCGGCAGTTAGGGGGCGAAGCCCAGGCTGCCATTAAATCTAGGGATATTCCTGACACTACCTTACGCTTTAACATACTCTACTCAAATGAGTTTCTAAAGTTATGACGATAATTTGTAGGTAGGTATGTTTGAGAAAGTACTTAGACCTTAAGTTTAGAAAGTAATTGATTAGAAGCAGCGAAAATGGAAAGTTAACTTTCTGTCCTCTTTTGGGAAGGTTCCACTTCATATTGCTAGTTAGTTTGAAGCCTACCTTATGCAATGAGTAAAGCATAGTGGCACAAGTTATTAAATACATAATAGATACCCAGCAAATAACTTTATGAATAAAATAGTCTGACAAATTAAATGATTTTATTGAGGTATTAAGATTTGATTTCACTAAAATTATTATTCTTACGTAAACAGAAAAACTAAGTGTGGGCTGGACAGCATTCAAGAGAGAAAGAGCGTTAAAAAAGAATAGCCCATCCTTTATCGGTCACGTGTCGGTTTAGTCAGAACATTGGGATAGTTTAAAATTATATCTTCCATATTTTTCTAAATTGTGACCATTTAAAAAGTAGTTTCAATGCCAAACACCAAATTAATAAAGTTATTTTAAAATGATAAACACGAAACTAAATGTAATTTCTACCAATAACTTTTACTACATCCTATAAATTTGTACAAAATATATTCGATGTTTTGAAAGTTATTAAAAATAATATTGTTGATCCAAAAATTAACAAAACTTTAATTTAATAGCTCAGGGTGAAAAAAAAGTCATGCAAAATAAATTAAGAATTTTAAAATATAATATAAATAGACAGATTTAAAATAAATGTGGCTTCAAATAAGACAAAATGCGTTTAGTTTGGACGGGTTGTAAGACGCGGTGAAAAAAAAAATAGAAGACAAAATTCATAAACAAATTAATGGCACAAAACAACCGTGTATACTTTTGCATAGCCTACATTTTAGTTTTATAGTTTGGAACCCAATTTTAAAAATTATGTTACCAGTAAGCCACCCATTAACAAGCTTTCCTCAGAAAAGCAAACATTTCTTACTAAAATTAAACATGATTCATTTAAAAATTTTAAACAAAATTGTTAGAGCCAATTTTTTTTAAATCTCAAGTTTGCGAAAACAATTTTTATATAAACTAATCTTAAATAATATATATTTTTAAATAAATATAATTAATACGTATCATGTTAAACATTCCCCAGATACCAATTTTGAATAAAATCTATAAAGTCATTTTTAAATTTTCAGAAATCAGTCATCAATAAACTATTCTTAAAGGAATCTTCCTCTGAAAAACCATTATTAATTGTTATTTACCATGTAAAACCACAAACAGATACTTATTTTGAACAAAATAATTTAAACAGTTTTATAACAATTGCGAATTATAAAATCTATTATCAATTAGCTACCTTTTATTGAACCCCTTTCCCCCCACACCTAAAAATCAGGTATTCATTGTTATTAACCATATAAAACACTCCACATAATATATCAATCTTTAACTAAATTGTTAAAAAATATTTTAATTTACTTTTCAAAAATCATTAATTAATAAACCACCTTTAATTTTAGAGCTAGAATTAAAATGACGAATTTGCCTCGAGATATGACCATGTAGCTCCTACTTTTCACGAAATCCATCATATCGTTTTAACTATAGCAACACATACAAACATACTGACGACAGACAGACAGACATCAATAAAATTTGATTAGCATATATATCCAAAAAAGATTTACATGATTATTCAGTCTCACAAAGCCATTCATTACACACCATAATCACTCATTATTAAATAACCAAAATTTTATGTAATTAAAAAAAATATTATTTACTCTCTATATTTTACTATACACATTTTTCAATTTAAAAATAATATTTAAACATTTTGTTTAAAATCTATATCTAAAAATAGGTTTTTTTTCTGAAGGAAACTCGTGTTGGTTTACTCATAAGCGATTTTTAACAATTTTGTTATTGCCCCTTAATTGAATATTGTAGTTGTGCCCAAATTATATATGGTGTGACAAACTTTGTTGTAATTGTGTGTCACTTGTGAATTGAAGAAAATAAAATATTTATCTTGATTAACTATATTTTAAAGCACCATAATTAGCCGTTTAGTTGGTTTCTTCAAGTGTGTGATTTAATCATACAAAGTTGCGACTGACTGCAAAAATATTACTACGTAACCTACTTTATAATAGCACTAATAAATATAAGTTTTTCTCCATCCTTCTATCTATCTAATACTTTCAATTTAATATAATATTATACAGTATGATACTCAACTAAACACTGTT
The DNA here is from genome assembly GCA_902155825.1 of Timema genevievae. Classification (NCBI taxonomy): domain Eukaryota; kingdom Metazoa; phylum Arthropoda; class Insecta; order Phasmatodea; family Timematidae; genus Timema; species Timema genevievae. The sequence goes on from CABFWO010002190.1 coordinate 42,259, forward strand.
TCTCTGGTTTGAATAAACATGTTTCTGATCCACCTGCACACAAAATTCTCGAAGGTTTTAATAGTTATTCAGTTATGTTGTGTTGTTTGCAATATTTTCCTAAAAGCTCAACTTTTCAAGATTCCAGGACCTCTGAACTTGAACTATGGCCGACATGGAGAAGGTTACCATCTAGGAAACAGGTTTTCCTGCGCCTGGTATTTCCGGTAATTATTCTAATTTGCAGTGAAGCTATTCTTAGAAAAACTTAAGGCTCACTAATTAGGATTTCTGTCTCATGATCGTGAGAATTGTTTACAAAATATTCTTGATATGACCTTGAAGACAGTAATAAGCATGTTAAATATGTAGGACTACTCGAATTACTTACCAACTGTTCCAACCACTATTCATACTCGAATATTTGACTACAAAGATTAAATTAATTATATTTTTTTGTTTCTTACTCGGTGTTTGATATCACAGATACACGTTTGATAGTTTCGCATTCCTTAAGATATAGTCTGCATGGAAACGTTTGAATTATTTGTTTTACATTAAAAAAATTGGAGCTGTATGCTTACAGTTTAGCAAAATTCTTATACGTAATTAATTTAAATGGGTAGAGAAATTACACCTGGACACGGGAATCAAACTTAAGACCTTTGGCTTAGCGTGCCAAGCCTCTACCTCTGAGCTATCCAGGATTGTTCCCGTGTTTAAGGTCATTTTTCACTCATAGTTAAAGGCTGAGTCTGTGATGGACGCGTGTAATCGTCACCTACATTAATAGAGATGAAAATTTGCCTGAAAATTTTCTGCAGTGGCGGCTTGCGCTGGAGGGGTTAAAATGGTCTAGGTCGCACCTGGAGGCGATTACACTTCAAAATATAGTGTGTTAATTGACGAGTGAGTTATAAAAGGGGGCGTGGGAGGGGTAGATAGGAAACACGAAAGATTGGGACGGGGAGGAGACAAATATCGAGCCGAACTTAAAATTATTTTAACTAATTAATTATAAAAAATTGAAGTATGATTTATGAACAAAACAGGTCTCCAAAGGCTCACATTCGTTTCTTTACTAGTTTTTTTTAGCACCTCGTCTTACTACCCGTTCGGGCTATACACTGGTGTATTAATTACGCTAATGTGTTAGGGATTAGGAAGGTTGAATTTAGAGGAATTGCATCCGCATTTGTGGGGACTGAGAATGCAAAACCAATTAAGAAAAACCTCCCTCAGTGCACCCGACCGGGATCGAACCCCTATCTACCTGGTCTATTGCGAGAGTATCACGTCGGACCCTGCGGCCACCGAAGCAGGGTGGTGTTTCTTTACTACTACCGAGATAAGGTAAATAGTGAGATAAATAGATATAGTTTTCTTCAAACATACAATGTCGTCCTTAATATGGTCACAACAGAACATTTAAAGATAAGTGTGGATTATAGTAGTATTTTTGAAGTTTCCGAACTGCCGTTCCCAAAAGAAATACCATAGTGTGAGGACATTTTCCATCAAGTAGGTGGCACCCTAAATGGTAATTAAAAAAATTCCAAAACAAACTAATTCTACATTTTATAGATGTAATGTCTACTCAGAGTAGTTTTAATTAACATTTGGGCAGTAATCGTGTTTCCCAGTCGCAGGCTCTATACCTTGCTTGCCAGTCGTAATGTTTATTATACCTTAAAATATTTGTTGGAATGCTAATTCTCGAGGCTGACTGAGAATGGCGGCACTCCCAGGTCCAATGTAGGCTTCACAAGGCCATCCGTTCCATAACCGCGCTATAACCTCACACTGGGGGAGACTTGCGACACACAAAATGGCAAACACGTTCATTGAACCGTGGCTCGGCTCGGCTCGGCTAAGAGGCCCGGGTTGTGATCTCCGGGAGGAAGTGGTATCGAAAGAAAGAACAGATACACTACTTCACTCATTTCTAGTATAGGAAGAAAAATATCTATACTTTACTAATTCCTGGAATAGGAAGAAAAGTATCGATACTTTACTTATTCCTGGTATAGGAAGAAAAGTATCGATACTTTACTCATTCCTGGTATAAGAAGAAAAGTATCGATACTTTACTCATTCCTGGTATAGGAAGAAAAATATCGATACTTTACTCATTCCTGATATAGAAAGAAAAGTATCGATACTCTACTCATTCCTGGTATAGGAAGAAAAGTATCGATACTTTACTCATTCCTGGTATAGGAAGAAAAGTATCGATATTTTATTCATTTCTAGTATTAGAATAAAATTATCGATACCGTACTCTTTTATCGAACGATAATAATTGTTGAAAACAGTTTGTATTGGTCTCGAACAAATATAATGTGGTTTTTTTTATTGATTTTATGGACAAAAATGTCGATGTTTACATCGCTATCCTTAATATTTTTGCCCTTATCTATTAACAATAAATCAAACTTTTGCATTGCATTCTAATATTATTCTAGGTATTATATCGCTAAACATAATAATGGAAACATAATATTGCAGTATAGAGCCTAGCTATAATATTATGTCAAGCTCATTTCTGAACAAAGTAGCGGGAACTTTTAATCACGCTGTTAGTGTATGGGTTTGAAAAGATTACATTACAATAGGTACATACATTATAAACAAATGATTATTTATTTACATACCGATCTGATGCGGCTGAATCTATTGTGTATCTTCCAACACACGATTTTCCTTACGAATCCTCAGCTTTTCCTCTATGTGTGCAATAACTAATCATTCTTTGTTTACAACACTACGGAAATCATGATTTATGTACGATTGTATATCGATAAACTCGCTTTGTTCATTGGCGGCTCCACTCCCAAACCCCCAGCGAGTTTTCTTTGCAAGTGGATGTAAACTAATATAATTCCAGCGTTGTTATGAACTTAACAACTTAAAGTTACCGGTATTGTATTGTATTTTTCACGCATTATTTTAGTTTCTCCATAGTTATAGGGCAGATAGACTCATCAAATTTGGCACGCTTATGTAAATTAGATGTGCCAATATGCCTGCCAAATTTCATAAATCTAGCTATCCCTTAAGTGTGTCAGAAAACTAAAAAATGTGTGGAAAATGTGCAAAATTTACCTAAAATCAAAAAATCTGTCTCTGTCTAAGGTATAACCGATGGAGATATGACAAAAAGTGTTAGGATCAAACTTGTGGATCTTGCCAAATCCGTAGCTGCTGGTGCAATCCGTTTTTTGATAACTCTTACCGTTTAGCCACAAGAGACCTCCAAAGAAAGGTCCGCACCGACTTTAAAGTTGACCCTCTATTTTGAATTTTTTTCAGGGGTTAAATCTGGAAGTGGGTAAACATTAATGTCAGTGAGTGAGTGAGTGAGTGAGTGAGTGAGTGAGTGAGTCAGCCATGTGGCTTTATAGTATATGAAAATAATAACTCAATTCTTACTTGAGTGATATGATGCCTGGAAAGGAGTCGTTTACAGGGAGCCACTATACAAGCCCGCAATTAAAAATGTCCCATCCCAACTCGTTTTTTCCCCCTTTGTCACCCAAGCAAGTACGGGGCGCCCCCCAAATCCCGGGGCCCGGTCCGGCCGCACCGTCAGCATACCCTGAAGGGCGGCCCTGACTGAATGCACTCAAACACTGCAACAACAACAAAAATGCCTTTAAATCTATAATGTTAGTTGATGTCACTTATTAAATTGACAAATCATATTTCCTAGACGGATCAATGAAATACTGTTTTTTAGTAAACAATTGACTGTGTGGTTTACTTTACATCCATCCCGCCTGTGGCTTGGGTCAGGTTTTTTTATTCAAGACATATATTTTCCACTACCGACTGCCTAGTGCCTAGGCCTGTCATAGCTTCATATGCCTTATAATTAAAGATAGGGTAAATTCGCTTTTGCGAAAAACGCGAAAAGAAAAAAAAGGGTCGAAAATAGGGTATTTATAAGTTTTCTTTGCGTTTCATGGCATTTGAAAGTGTTTAAAGCGATTTTAATTTCGCGAATTAACGCGAAAAACGTGATTTTGATAGTATTTTAACTAAATTATTCTATATAGCGAAATAGACGCGAATTCCCTGAAAATGCTGTGCATTTAAATAAAATGTTGAGAATTTCTATAAAACGATGTTTTTCAGCGGAAATAAGTGATTAAAAAATCATTGAGTTTCACTCGTCTGTGTGCTTCAGCTCGGGTTTTACTTGCATCCTGTGCCTTCCACAGCCCATCCGGCTAATCGCCACATTCCGTTAGTCGTTGCTTTTATCATAAATCCTTTGTATAGGCCCTAAAAACATTGACGAAAGACATTTTTACCTATTTTGCTACAAAATGCTAAATTATGCCACAAAACGCTAAATTTCCAGTAATTAATGCTAAAAAAACTGAAAATTAATGCTATTTTACCCTATCTCTACTTATAATATAACCTAAGACTAGGGGCCGTATGCAAGAACTTGACTAAGTGAGTGCTTAGTGGACACTAGCTTGGGTTTGCTTACGTCATCATAGGTTAAAAGGTGGACCTATAGTGTGCTCGGAACCACACTATCGGTCCACTAAGCATTCACTAACGTTCTTGCATACCACCCTAGGACAGGCACAACATCCAGTCCTTGGTCGTTAATTTATCAATGTGACAATTCACCAATGATACATTTTTCGGCCATGCCAGGAATCAAACCCGGGACCCTTAGCTCAATAGACAGACACGTTACCGACTGAGATAAGGTGTCGGATAATTGTACTGTGTGGTGACCTTACATAATGGTTCTGGCATTGTACATCCTCACTACATTTCACCTTACAGTTATGTAAACAACATAGCAAACGTTGGGAAACTGTGGATTTTAAAGTTGGAAGCCCTGTTTACTATGTGGAGCTCTGTAAACAACTCTAAGCATTAATTGGTCCTAGCGCTGACGTCATCATCATCTCTTACTAGGATAACCTAACCGTAAGACAGTACTGCCCTCATATCATGTTACTTTTCTCGAGGGTTAATCTTGTTTTATCGTTTTGTGTATATATTTCTCAGTCTATTATTCTAAACAGTTGACTCACTCACCACAGACACACAGCTATGTGTATTTTGTGTTTTTTAAATATTGATTAGTTCTCTAATTTGAGCATTTTTAATTAAATCCAGTAATTATATTATTATTATTAGAGGTTTGTCAAATCAAAGTAGCTCTTATTTTACACCCGCCTTGGTGGCGTAGTTGGCTAACGCGCGAGTCGTGTTGAGCCAGACCACCGAGGACGGGGAGATCGAGGTTCGAATCTCGGTCGGGTGAACTGGGGGTGGTTTTTCCTAAATGGCTTTCCACTCTCACTCCACGCGAATTCGGGTTCACTTCCTCTAAATTCAACCTTCCCAATTCCTAATCCATTAGTGTAATTAGTACTTAAGCGTATAACCCGAACGGATAGTAAGACGCGGTGCTAAATAATAAATAAATAAATATTATTTTACAAGTACATCTTCACTACTTACTTTATGAGTAAACGTAAGTAGGCTTTTGTTCAAATGAGATATGTATGAAATTAATCTATAGTAATAAAATGAAGAGATTATCTGTCATGAACATTGCGTTATATCTACCGTACTCAGAGGTTTAAAATTTTATAAATCAGTAGCTCTTCTACACGAACGCGTGCGCCTCGAAGAAGTAATTAAAAAATTTCGATTAGATTTGTTTTAATTAATTAAAAACCGGGTCGGTAGCAAAAATCCACGTGTAATGCAGGGCCTAAAGGAACCAGCTTTAAAAGTTACCTTCCACATACATTCGTACTAAAAACATTTCTCCCAGGAAATGCCGGATACTTCAACCAGTTAATTAATTAAATCCCTATAAATCAACTTGCAATATGTTTGTTTTTTATATCACCGCGTCTTACTAACCGTTCGGGTTATACGCTTATGTACTAATTACGCTAATTACTATTATTATTACTATTCAGAGAAAATGAACCCACATTTGCGTGGAGGGAGAGTGGAACCCTATTTTGGGAAAACCATCCTCAGTAATCCCGACCGAGATTCGAACCTCGATCTCCCCGTCATCAGCAGTCTGGTCTACTGCAAGAGTAGCACGTTAGACCATGTGACCACCGAAGCGGGTACTAGATTAGTTTTGAAACACATACATACATAGGCTATATAAATATGTATAGCTATATATATGTATACTAGCGGACCCGATAGACGTTGTCCTGCCCGAACGTTGGCTTTTCGTTTGGGTGGCATAGTCGATTCGATAATAAAACAAATACTATGTGATCATCACTATTACAAATTCACAATGAACTCCAATCAGTGAGTTACACAAATATTACAAATTCAGTGTTGTCAAGACAACATACAAAATAAACATCTTTTCATTTTTGAAATTTTGCCCACAACTCCACAAATATCAGCTGTATCGAAAAAAATTGCGAATCTTGCTTACAAATTTGTATGCCGGGTACAGTTAATTTTATAGAATCTTGCTTACAAATTTGTATGCCGGGTACAGTTAATTCTATTTTATTGTTCCCCCCAAAAGCCCCCCAAAAATCCCTAAAAAATAAAAAAAATCATAGAAACCGATTGCAGTGCCACCTACCAGGTCCAATTGTGAATCCAAACCATCCACGGACCCACTCAAACACACACAAAAAATTTCATCAAAATCGGTCCAGCCAACCCCCCAAAAAAATCCCTAAAAATAAAAAAAAAATCATAGAACCTGATTGCAGTGCCACCTACCGGGTCCAATTGTGAATCTAAACCATCCACGGACCCACTCAAAAACACACAAAAAATTTCATCAAAATCGGTACCAACCGTTTAGAAGGAGTTCAGTGACATACACACGTACAGAAGAATTATATATATTAAGATATAGAAGTTAAAGTTCATATTCCAACATTATATACATACGTGCATGTATTTAATCTTCTTGTTCACTCAACGGCATATATAATAATTACTGTACATTCAATTCCAAACTACCCTGAAGCGCTCAACTTTTTTTAATTAAATTTATTTTAAATAATTTAGAAAATATCATTTTATCAAGAAGAATAAATATATCTATTTAATCATACATACACTATGTACATGAACTCATCAATTTAGTGAAATTTCTAAGCTTTCTTTTCAAGTGACATTGTGTTGATATCTGGATTAAGAATGGATACACAGAGTCATAGCACTGCATGCACATGTTTGTCCGTGATGCACGGATTTTATTAACTTCATTCTTGAGAATGTTTGTTTGCAAATATATGTACTACCAAATGCATACAATTATTTCCTTGCAAATTTAAATGAAGCTGGGATTTTCACCGCTAAGACAGTTTATTAAAATCCACAAACTTTCCGAATTTTTATATTTACAATACAAAGATAATCCGCACTCCACTTTTCATTAAAAACCCGACACGTTCTATCTACTTTTCTACGTTTTGAAAGAGACATGATAACTTATAAACAGGTATTTGAAAGAAAAAAAAAGAAAAAACACTCCACGCTGATATTTTCTTGGAGCCTATAGGAGTCACGACTAAAGACACAAATTCAAACTGGGGGCACACCACTACACTGGTATTCATTACTTGAAGTGGTGGGGTGATAGGAGGAGGCTTGTCAAATCAGCTTTAGAATTTGAAAGAATGAAATTCTACTAGCAGACAAAGCCCCTGGGTCCAACCCTTATTCATTGATGGGAACAAAATGTCTAGGGGCCTATGAAATGTAACCAATACATTTACAGCAAAACAAAAAGAGAGGTAGGGTTTGCATCAAGGAATTTTGACTAGACCAGTTGATTATAAAGAATTTGTTGTGATAGTTCGTTTTACCCTTATGGAGAGTCTTAATATGTGATACGTGAGTAGTATGTTCAATCCAATATACAAACCACTAAAATAAAGTTCACATAGTCTTTATCATAGATGGGCCGGGGAAAATCCATTTGCGGGGCTATATGTTGGGCACATGAGTGGAGATCTTAACTTTTGATCATACTCCTACAACTCTTTGAAATACAAAATCACTAATCATTGCAAAGCTAAAGTAATATTAGGAATTAAAAACTTTTATTTTGAAAAATTATATTTTTATAAAACCAATAGTTTCTGAGCTTATTGGCCAATATATTTTTTAAATTGAGGTCTGGTCTTTGCTAGACAAATACTTTTTGCTTGATATGTATCTGTAACCGTGTATATTATTTCATTCATGCTCTCTGGTGGAGGGTTTCTGCAACAATGTACACTATTTCATTTCACTTATCTTATGAGTTATAAGTATAATTTGGATACATTTGCTAGAAAGTCTGTGTGGTGCATCGTATTATTTATTTTATTTCATTTTCTAAACATATTTGGCCATCTTCTTCATATCTTAAAAGTACTACATTAAAAAGTTCCTTAATTTAGACATTTTCAGCAGATTCAAATTTAAATATTTTTATGTGATAGTGCTCAATTTATTGACATATTAACGATAAAATGTAACTCCATCGGTGCTCGTGCTCTATAAGGCTCGATCAGGCTCAAGTGTTGAAATGATAGTAAATCCTGTAATAAAGTCAGTAAAATAAATTTGCTCAGAGTTAATGTTAATAGTGTATTCCGTGTTTTTTTTTACTAATTTTACATCAGGTAAAAGTAAATATAAACTATCTTGGTTACATTGTAGCTAAGCATTGGTTAGGAAAAATCTACACGCAGATAATTCAAACTTTTAATATCTGTGATTGCTAGAATCTTTTTAAATATCCTCCTTCAGATATTTTAAATTATTTTGTTTCTATAAATGAGTTGTTGATGGAATATTAAAAACCCTTTGGTAGTTGTTTTAAAATATTTGTTTCATTTTCATAAATTTTGAAAACTTTTTCTATAAACTAAATTACTTTGTTGAAACTTTTTGATCTATTACTTGATTTTTTTAAAATTATTGTTAAGTGATCCATGCACTATAGCTGGTTTGTGTTGTATTTTTTTTTATTTGTGAACAGTCATTCTATTTGAAGATACAAACTGAACTAGTGTATATATGGTTGTTTCTGAATATCAGACTTTATTTTTGTCAAAAGTGTTTTGTGGAAAGACTCGACCCAATCTTTCAGCAGTGATGAAGAGCCGCACACACTGAAACAGGGAACTAATCAACGTTTTTTCTACATATTATCTCAACTTGTCCATTTGATTTATTGTGTATCTTATTGCTGTTGTAGTCATGATAACTTTAAGTTCAATGTCCGATGGTAAAAAAAAATTAACTTTCGTGCTTATTTTTTACACACTTATATACTTCTTGAAATTCTGATATAATGTGTGTAATTTTGAAAATTATGTTTTACAGTAAAGTACCTAACTGATATGTCATCTTTAATTTGTAATATATTATTATATAATATTTATGTTTAATGCTATGTATTAATAGTAATTATATTAATAATTAAATTAATATTATTCATATACTTGCAATCCTAATTAAAGTGAAGGTGTACTGATAGCAAAATTTTCCAAGTATATTTTGGCATAAACACATAAATCTGAGTTCATGTTCTATTGATAATGTTGCTTAAGTTCATTAAATTACCAATTGATATTCACTTAATTTTTGTGATTGATAGAACTTTTTGATCAAAATATACTGGATGTGCTATATTTTGTTTCACATTTTCTCATTGTTTAGCAAATTAGTAATTTACAACTTATTAGTTTCATGAGAATAAAAAAATAATGGTTGGTTTTGATCAAAGTTTTCTTTGCGCTTATCTAGGGTACAACTTAATTTATATGATCATATAGTGATACAGCCTCTCTGCTAATTTTCTTGTTTTAGCAATACCAACACAGTTATAGAAACCCTGTTTTGCGTCAATACAGTAGAAGCCTGATATAGCACTGTTCGATATACTGTAAATTCAGTTTAAGCATGTGTGTCTTAAAAAAAATCATTATTATATTTGTGAAATTTTTACTTGTATCGATTCATTAAATAGAGCGATTAGGTTGAGGGATTAAAGACAAAACTAGTGTATTTCATGTTTCACATTTGTGAAGTGTATTACTGGTAAGTTTTTTGTTTTTGTTGGCTACTTTTCTGTTTGACGACTTAAATCTGCATATAGTAGTGCATTGTTTTGTAGTATTTTTTTCCCCATATCCTCCCGCCCTGTCATTTGTCACTCTGCAGATCACCTTCTGATATAACACAGGGGTTAAGTAATTCCACCCGACAACTGCGCTAAATGGGGCTTCTACTGCACTTAATTTTAGGTATTGGTACAACTCTCTAAAAATTATGATAAAAATGTCTTGTAAATTTTTGTTGGTAAGTGTTATGATTACACTGAGCTGACATAATAAAGTTGTAAAGTATAAAATAGATTTCTAAAGCTTTTGATACCAAGCGTAAAAAAAAAAAGTTTCATTTGTGGAGAAGTTTGATAAATTTAGGACATGATTACCTCTTTAAAAAATTTACAAACACTTATAATAGTTGATCACTTAATAAGAAATGAAAGTACACATATTCTGGACTTTCACATTACACTTTTCTGAGGCTTCCTAGGAGAATTGTAACTGTTATAAATAAATTTAATGTTGGACGTACATAAAAAAAATCATACTAAACTTAAAGTGAGTGAATCATAATATTAATCAACTAATGTAAATAAAGATTATTATTATTTTTAGTATTTACACATTAAATCTTAGAATTTTTATTAAGTTAATCAATATTTTGTCACTTGTTTTTTTACCAAACAATATAATGTTTGTATGTACGTGCATGCCTGTGTTTTTTTTATGGAGGGAGTGGGTAAGGCACTCGCATATAAGGGGTTGGTGTTAAAAGTAACCAGGAATTCTCAAGTTCCGGGTGTAAAATAATGGAGGGGAGGAAGACCAGATGCGAGACTAGGGTTCAACCCCAGATCGAGGGTAGTTTTTTAACAATTGTTTTCTCATATTTTTTTACTAGGCTTATTTAATGTTAACTTTTTTAATAACTTATTACATCATAATATGACTTACAGACTAGCCTAATGGTAAAACATACACAACACTCAATTCTCCTGGCTGACGATTCACAATGTTACATTTTTTGATGTGCCGGCAATCATACACATGGGATTGTGGACAAGTTTACCGACAGTCTTGAAGGTTGATGAACGGCCTTTAAAATCAAGCACCATCTCGCTTAATTAGTTTGACTGGTTAATAGACTCAAATTACATTAAAAACCATAAAAAAATGTTCTACATTCTAGTGGTCTGGTTTCCCTTGTTTAAGGATGCACTTCAGCAGGGAAGTTTAATTTTCACATCTAATTTTATTAAACTTTGAAATTTATTTTAAAATCCAGGAATACTCATTAATGTTTATAAAATGATTTTCTCTATAAGGAAAACCTCTTTTTGCTTTATGAGGTAATTGTATTATAATATAAAATGATTTTGAAATATATCAACCCATTCTTTAAAGTAAGGAAATATTATCAAAAACAATATTTACTCGAAAAAAATATCTTATTTGAATCAAAACATTTTGTTTGTCTTTTAATAATAGGTAACGCCGATAATCTTTTAAGTAATGCCAATAATCTTATTATAATTTCTTGTTTCCAGCGTTTTGCCGGGTTTGGGCCACCACTTTTATTCCACTGTGTACTATTCCGTTCCTCTTCCCCTATGTCTCCTCTATACTTTTACTGTAGTTGCCACCTTTTTAGAGTGAGCATATATGTACCATTAAAATCAGTGTCGGTGATGGCGAATACATATATCATTGGCACCAATATTAGTGGGGGTTGCTGTACAAACACACTCCGACAAGATTGCTGTCGGCGCTAGGGATGGGATATTGATATCAATATTATCAAAATATCGATATTTTGCTTTCAATATCGGATATTTTGACATCGATATTTTGATTCCCATAATATTATGATATTGATATTTTTTTTTATAATATCGATTATCTCAATTCTAGAACAAGAATAAACTGGAGGGTGAGAGAAGGACTTAAACAAAAATACACTCTGTTATAATATATTTATTTATAAAAATGGACAAAATCAAAGTTTTAGGCAATAGATTAGGCATATTATGTTAAAGATTAATGTAATTAAAACATAAGTATAAAAAAATGAGAGAAATAAGTAGAAAAAAATTGGATTGACGTCTATCAACATTTAATTAGATTTATTTAAAAGAAGTACTCTTCTCCAAGTGAATACCTTTATATAATTTTATCATATTACTGATTGCATTTGTCACGGATCTCATTGATGTAAGGTATCCGGAATATTTTACGGCACACTATAGGATACAAATTTGCATTAAACGACAGTATCTTAGTAAAACTTTCGATATTATCAAATATCGATATTTTCTTACCGATATAGTTTTGTTATCGATATCAATATCGATATTTTCTTACCGATATAGTTTTGTTATCAATATCGATATTTTGCATCTTATATCCCATTCCTAGTTGGCACTTGAGAGGCGGACAGTTGCCATAAGTGATTTTGAGCGATCAACATGGCTCCCATGTAGAAAAGAGGTTTATTTTGTTGTGTTTGCGCACTCCAAGACAAAGCTTGTTTTTCATCTCCTGGTCCTTGAATTCCTTGTTTTGTCCTGCAAACACACACTCTTCTCCACAAATTCACTCAGTCACCATATCATATTTTAACTAGCTAGACATTTATTCAATAACTATACTATACAACTAAAAATATTTAAAGTACTATTCATAGAACAAAAGCACAAGAATCTAACTTCTCCAAAGACAGAACCAGAACAATGCCAAATCACAGCTGGAGAGAAGTGCGCACCGAGAGTGATGTCAAGGGGCCTGTGGGCATCACTCCCAATCAGTGGTTGTGTTGGCATCCTATAGTGTTTGGCCATAAGATTTCATGGACTCTCAGTGTCACTGACATCACTGCTGGCACCAAGCTTATCAATACGCATACGTCCACCTTAAGAAATATACTATTGGCCCTTAGCTCCACACGCCCATATCATTAAAATCCAAGTAACTATTCAAAACAATTATGTCAAATAAAATTTGAAAATATCTTTCTGTTGACTAGGCTCACTCGTGGATGTTGAGTTTTTGATAATATTTTCTTAGTTGATATGTTAATTGACATTCCTACACAGTAATTATAATTTGACTCTAATATTAATAGTGCTTTGATAGCAAATTCAAGGCTTTCACCTTCTCTTTCACTAAACCAAAATTGACAGATGAGGATTGTAACTAAACAAATAAGTCTGACACTTTATCTCATTTGGTAGCGTGTCTTTCTACTGAGCTAAGGGTCCCGGGTTTGATTCCTGGTATGACTGAAAAATTTATCATTGGTTAAATGTGGGTTTCTCCTTTCACAGTGATGTGAATTAACAGCCGGGGGCTGGGTGTTGTGTTTGTTCTATATATAAGTTAGTTTATAAGTCATGTGCTGATGTAATCAGTTGGTTCAGAAAAATTAACGTTAAATACCTCAAATAAATAAAAAAAAAAATTAAACTAAACCAACTATGTAAAATAATAAAAACACAAATATTATGACATAAGAATTATAGCTAAAATAGTTAATACTATCATGAAACATAGAAGTACTATAAAAATATTGTTAGAGTGTGTGTGTGTTAAGAATTATTTTTGAGTCATCCCAAAAGTGAAGCTAGCACACACACTCACACTCTCTTGCTCTCTCTCTCTCACTTTCTATCTCTCTCGCTTGCTTGCACTCACTCACTCACTCACTCATTCACTCACAATGTTTCTGTTACTCAGCAAAATGCCAGCACCTATCCAATGACCCAAGGTTTGTATATTATTAAGAACTTTGATGTTTCATTGAGTACTGGAAATGATATAAACATAAGAATTTCAGTTTGTAGTGAATACTACATGAGTAGCTTGAAGGGAAGAACATTGGCGCTGTTGGTGCATGTGTGCACTGCACCACAAAGGTAGGTGTAGAATTAGTAAGCAATCTTTTTTAACTGTCGACGTGTTTTATTATATGGTATATCTGATCACTTAAATGCTGGATCTATTTATTACATCTGCAAAAACCAAGAGGATAAGCCGATATGCCCAGCAATTGTTGAATAAAACACTTAACCTCAAACAGAAATCTTGTCTTTTGAATGACACAAGGATAAAAAAAAAATATAAACCAAATATTTATTTTAAAAAGCACAATCACCAATATTTATTGAACCTTTTTTAAAATTGATACATAAATGCTACCTAAATACTACATTTAAGACCTTTGACAAAACCATTTGTACTTTTGATAGTTTTTAAAAACCAGTATGTTCTGAATCATTTGATTGTATATTCCTTTATGGACTGCCAACATTATAAAAAATGAAACTTCTAGCTTTTCTTTAAAAAAAGACATACAGCATAGCAATGAACACTTTTTTTTCTAATCCCTGTAGTAAATACATCTGATTGACTTTGTTTATTGAGGCTCTGTTTTAACTTGACCATTTGGCTTTTTTTTTTGTCTGCCCGAATCTTAGTTACCTGATAACTGCCAACCAAATTTAACAAAATGTGTCAACATTCTTTGAACAGGCCGAACAAAGTATATACATGGTTTCTCGGTTTGGTTATTTGTCTCAAGATGGTAGCCACTCAATCATGTTTGTTTGTCCTGAAATAATCTCCAAATGTGTGGACCACTTTTAATTAAATTTGGCGGGGATAGTCTTTGAACTTGGGGTCAAAAAATGTATCACATGATTTTTCAATCTGGCTATCCGTTTCAATTTGGCGGCTACGCAATAGTTTTTTTTATTTAATAGCTGATCTCAAGTAATTTGAATTTACAATTCTAAGCTATCAATCAAATACCTTTAGTTTAAAAAAAAAAATTTGACACACATTGTGAGTCTTAATTAACGGTTATTCTCTATAAATATAGTATTAATTTATATCTTGCCTAACTTGATCATCAAGAAAAAATATCATCTTCAAATCTAATGTGAAAGCTTAACACTGTACTATTGATCAAACCTGAAAGGAGCAAAGTCTACTGTTCACAGAACTACTACTAAGACTGTAGTAACTAGGTCTGCTGTTCATAGAACTACTAGTAAGACTAAAGTAATGATAAGAAGACAGAGGGAGGAAGCTATATTGCTCACAGAACTATTTATTTTGATCTAAACCACCATAAAGCATCATAAGAATTCCAAAACAAATTCTAGCTCAGAATTGACAACAAATAATCTCAATAATACTTAATATTTTAGAAAATGTTAAAACATATTGGCCTTTAAGGATTTTCTTTAACTTTGACATTCTTAAGTTGGAGAGTGGTCAAAAGTTGAACAATCATATCAAACTGATTAAAACTAGACCACTTTAAATAATTATTTTAAAAAATTAGTGGGGTTAAAAAAATAGTCATAGGCTTACTTTTTTTCTAAGATAAAACAGGAAGCCGTATTTAATTTAACCACTTGCCAGACTTGGCCATGTCTGACGTGAGCAGCCTCTTCTTAATTATATTGAATTCACTGTGTTTAGCCCGGGCAACTTAAGACTTGACGCTTCAGTCTCAATTTGTCCGTGTTTTTCAGACTCTATTCTCATAGAAGTTATCTTTTACTCATTAGATGTACTACTCAATAGTGACATCAGGCGTAGTTTGTTTTAACTAATTGTCGAAGTTACTTTTTTAGTTAATAAATGTCTCTTCTAAACAAATAAAAAATCTGACACTTTTATTGCAGAAAAAAAAATCCCTAAAACCCAACAGACAAGTGGTTAGCATTGTTTGGACAGAGCTAATGTTGAGAAAAATCTGTAAGATAGCGTTTGTTTCGCTGAGAAAAAGATGAGAGTGTATGCTAATGGTCCGACCTGTTGAGAACCAAAAAACCTATCTTCGTCATCGGTGGACTGGAAGGTCTTGTGCTGAAGTTTTGGTTAGGGCAGAGAGGGTGGGGGAGGGGGTGGATTAGCAGGTAGACAGTCTTCTTCTCTGGCTATTATGAAAAGAAAACTGTAAGTCAGGGGCCGAACTATTATTATCACCGCGGCTTACGCTAATGTGTAATGTTAGGGTGATTGTGTGATGAAATGGAGGACCTACAGTTTAACGTGGAATCCGAACCACGGTGGAGGCCTGGCATTCCTCACATTCACAAGTTGTGATTAATACACGTCTTGTCAGAGGTGAAGGAAGGGTTTGGCAATCAGATAAATCTGTGCCGGGATGGAGCATTAAACCTCGGACCCTCAATACAGAAGTATGACACCTTACCCCTGGACTGCCAGGTCACCCTGGGATCGTTGGTCATTTTTAAAGTTAACCTTAACTTGATTTAATCACTAAGCTCATTTAGTTTATTTTAACGATGAATGATGGTCAGAATTCAAATCCTGAATGGGTAAACAAAGGGTGCATCTTTCTAAATGGTTTTCCTTAGTCCCTCCACAGAAATGTGGGTACATTTCCTCTCTTTTAGATATTGAGCATCATTAACACACTTGTGTAATTAATAATAATATTAATATTAATTAAACTCACTAAGTGTGCTTTATACAGATATGCCGAACTAATAGAGTGGAGGGAAAAGGTGGGTGGGGTGGATGTTAAGTATTTAAAGCATTATTTCTACATGATGTCGAATATGAGTATTTGTTAGTTATGGTTATAGCCTCATCTACATATTATTTAAATTAAAAAATAACATCTTGACACAAGAATTGAATTTGGGACCTACAAACTATGTTTTGATGCTTGTTATAAAACTAATTCGTTACGTCTGAACAAAGGGGCGAAAATACATTAGAAAAAACATTTGACGAGAAAGGACATAAAAAGAGATTATGATTGTGGATAGGGAAAGTGGGAAGTGGAATATTGATGTAGACATTCTGTGCACAAATGCACATATTGTTAGTGTCCATCTGGACATGTCTGTAAAAATACATCCCCCGGCCGTCAATTCATCACTGTGAAAGGGTAAACCCACATTCCAACAATGATACATTTCCCGGCCATGCCAGGTATCGAGCCCAGGACCCTTAGCTACGTAGGTGGACGCACTACCAACGGAGCTAAGCTTCGTAATTTTCTAGCATGATTTTTTTTTTCTAAGTTATATCCCCAATCAAATTTATAGATTTTTTTTTACAAAAGGGCTCATTGGTTTTTAAAAAAGGTGGGGAGGGTGCACAACATAGATTTTCTTGCTACTGTAAATAAAAAAGAGATATTTACTTTAAACTTAAGATATTTGAAACGAGATATTAGACATTGTTGCACATTCTAACAAAGAGCATAAACGAAATAATATACACTGTTAGAAAAAAGAGGAATATCACACCCACAGAGTATTACAGCAATTTCCAAATTCAAAGACCTCCGTAATGTATATATTTATATATATTATATAAGTGTATATTATTATATAGGTGTATTTTATATATATTGTCTATAATTAGAAAACTATTGGTTTTATAAAAATATATTTCAATATAGATTTTTATATTTAATATGCCTTCATTTTCGAAATAAGTTATTTTGTATCTCAAGAGGTGCGGATATACGATAAAAATTGCAAGATTCCTTAAGTGTAAATTACCCTCAAAGCTATTTTCATGAGGAAATTTGAGCTTCCATTTTGTTTTAATACTAAACAATACAAATTTTAATCGAGTCGACAAAGAGTGCAGAAAAATCTCCTTCATCGAGCTCAACCCCACTCCACTCTTTAACTTGGTAGTGGAAAGCTTTTTCTTCATCATTTTCTGAAGCCTGCATGGGTGAGGGTGACATTTATTGAAGCATGACATCCTCTCTATAATATGAGATAAAACTGAGAATGCATTCGGTTTTAATGTGTCTTGTAGACAATCTATTATAAACTCATTCTATATACAATTATTGGCTAAGTAAGTAACACACAAAGAAAGCAATTATATTTGCATACATTTACTATAAAACCAAATTACTTAGAAAAAATCGTAAAATACCAAATTAGGTCTTAGAAAATTAAAGAATCTTATATATAATTTGATAAGCCCATTTCTGGTTATAGAAATTACCAGGAAATGGCTGAACAGATTTTGACAAATGACCCCTTATTTTAATAATTTGGAGTCCAGGATGTCGGGAAAAATAGTAGTTTTCCACAAAAACCTGATTTACACAGATAATTCTCAGTTTTTTATTCATTGCTTAGTCACCAGGGAAACTATTATTTACTTCATGGCTGTACATCTCTGAATAAAATATATCCCATTTGCTAAAAAATAATAGTTCACACATAGAACACATCAAATCTTTCAATCTGCAAATACAAGATTTCTCTTTGGATGCTGGTCATAAACACATCTAGATTGAGTTGCTTAAACTAGGGAAACTGTTATATAAACCACAGGTGACATATTTATGGTTTCAAGGACAGACAGATAGTGACTTGGAGTGAGAAGGGATGAGTTGTCTGCTCTACTCTAACCAGGCCGGTCTGTTTGGTTATTACAGGGTTGCATCAGATATATTTTCAAAATCCGGGGGCAAAATATGTAGCACCTCAGCTTGTATCAATTTTCATGAGTTTCAAATTGAATTTTAATGTGAATGAAGTACCATTATAAAGTTAAAAGATGTCGGCACTAATTGTTTTACATCCCCCATTTATTACACATGTTGAATTATACAAAATAATTAATTGAATAATGCATTTATTTGGCAGTTTTCTATGCAATTAATTGAAGGTTCATTAAAATAATATTTATTTCAATTAATAAACCTCTTCAAGTACATCTAACATTCCAAATATGAAATATTTGCATCATTTGGTTTTTCTAAAAATTGTTGCGTTAGATGCCAAAATTTCAAACTTTGAGTAAACACTGTGCTTAAAATATACATTTAATCTATATTTAATACACCGATCCAAGTTTGGTTTAAGAAGACCTAATATATATAATTATTATATTATTAATTTTGGGCCATACATCCTTTATTTGAGGCCATGTTTAGTGAATGAAGTCTTTTTGTTCTTGAAACGTTGGCTAAACTTATGGTGGTCTTTAAGTTTACTTTATACTTTGTAATAAAACAAGTGTACTTCAACAAGAAAAATTGCAGAAGTTTCTTTTAAACAACGTGTATCAACAGAGATTGTTTTTGTAAGCTATTACTATTATTTGCTTCAATGAAACATATGTATTATTTTGAATGATAACAATGTGTATGTTAAATAAAAGGTAACAGTCTTACCTTGACGGATTACACTACGGCCCTATATTATAAGCTACTCCATAATGGAATAATGCAAGGTGAGTTTGCTACCTTTGAGGGTAGACAGTGTAAAGCCATTAAACTTTCTCTGCTTTGGTTTGAAAAATAATATGATATTAGGAAAGTTTCCATGGTAGGCTTGGTTGGAATATGTGTGCAAATAATAATTATATCCAATCAAATCAAATTTTTCTTGGTAATTTCATTTGGATTGGCCTTCTATCTCTATCTAGCGTGGAAAATTAGGCACACTAAAAATATTTAAGTACCTGTTTGGACTGTCAACATTAAATTACCCGCGTCAGTGGCCACATGGTCTAAGGCGTCACTCTCATGTTGGACTAGACCGACGATGACAGGGAAATCAAGGCTTGAATTCTGGTCGAGTGTACTGAGGGTTGTTTTTACACAATGATTTTTCACTCTCCCTCCGTGTAAATGTGGGTACACTTTCTATAAAATTCACCCTTCTTTATTCCTAACTTATTAACATAATTGGTACATGTGTGTATAACCTGAATGGGTAGTAATACTCGGTTCTAAAAACAAAAAAAGAACAACATTAAATTACATTAATTTGGTAGGCGGAAAGCTAAAAGAAACTACCACAATTGACTACTTCCTTAGTACATATACTTTCTCCCAGATGGAATAGGCGGGTGTGACTAACCGGCTTATATGCCCAGGGCGCATGATTCTGCTTTAGATGGATTAGGTATTAGAGCAGGACCAACCTTATGGCTTTAGACTCGCTTATATAATGCTTTAATGTAATATACTCCAAATATGTAAGACTTTAAAGAAATTGTAGTTTACAAATTAAAGAAAACAATTTTTCATACTTTTAAATTTATACTAATTTGATAATTGTTCAAGAGCTAAAAAGAAGATTCATATTAGAATCAACCCATATCCTTAAACTTCCTTACGTTTTTTGTTGAAAGTTTGAAAAAACTACAAAGTTTACAAGTATTCATAGTAACTTTAATGTAACTTCTATAGGTTTGTTTTCTCATTTATAAAGAAGGATTTTTCCTCTATCAATTGATGAAAACCCGCTTTGGTGGTCGAATGGTCTAAGGTGGTGGTGGCATTTATTCCTTTTTTTTTTTTAACAAGTACCCAAATATAATTTCTCCTAACCATTTTAGTGCCATGAGCCCATCTGATCGGCTCCACCTACTATTGCTAAAAGTGCCATGAGTCAATCTGATCGGCTCTGCCTACTATCGCTAAAAGTGCCATGAGTCAATCTGATCGGCTCCGCCTACTATCGCTAAAAGTGCCATGAGTCAATCTGATCGGCTCCACATACTACCTTTAAAAGTGCCAGAGCCGATGAGGTCGGCTCTCTAGATCTGAGCTAATTCTTGCTTTATCTTATAGCTAGTGTAGTAGTGTCATATATCACTGGAAAGAGAACATTTCCCTCTATTATTTTATAAGGTTGGCAACAAAAATTATCAGTAAATAATTGTTATTGGAACTGGGAGTTTAGTACATTTACAATTACACGGTCATGTACTCAATTTGCTAAGTGCACCGCAAATTTACATATGAGCTGCATGTAAAAACTTAAGTGTGGCTCACATTCATACTGGTGTAAACAGTTTCCAAATGTATGGGTTAAATTGTTATGAGTTTAGAAAAATATATTATTTAGATTTTCATGTTATGTCATGTGAATGAAAAGATTTCTTTACCAATGTAAGTAAATAGGCGTAATGACTTTATAAATCTATATAATATTTTTAAAAAATACGAAATTATTCATTATAAAATGTTTTTGAAAAACGCATTCATTATGTGTAGGCCTAAATATTTATTCATGAGGTAAGCAATAACGGCCCAAATATATCTGATGTAAGATACCAAATAGAAATTTCTGTAATTACTATTTATTATCATATATATTCAAAACTTTATTTTCTTACATAAAACTAAATGCACTACAGTCAAATAATATTGAAATGTATATGTATATTTTTTAAATATGTTAGTTAGCATTAGTTTAAAAAAAAAAATAGAAATAAAAAAAATTTAAAATTAAATTTAAATTTAAATATATAAATTAAATAATTTTAATTAGATTGTATTAATTTATTATTAAATAATACATACAGTTTAAAATGATAGAAAAATCAAAATTATCGCTTCATAAATAAAGGTTTGGCGAATTTTCTTGCAAACCCTTACAAAAATGAGGAAATATTTGTGGCATTCTTTGCGCACGAATTCTGGAATAGGCTTGGCACTAAAAGGGTTAAACTTTGTACCCTAAAAGTTGATGATTCATAGTGCAAGCTATACATATTTTATAATTTATTGCTAAAAAATTATATCCAAAATAATACATTAAATAATAAGTTGTGAATGAGAAAAAAATATATATATATTTGTGTGTGTGTTTATATAATTATTTTTTTACCTTCTCACAACCCCTTGGATAGAGAAAGTATTGTTATAATAAAAAATAAATAATCGGATATTGAGGTTTTGATGAATGTCGACATTTCATGGCCCCCTCAACCTGAAAAAGTGGCTTTATCAATGCTGTCCGTCACTGGGAGAAGAGCCGAAACCTATCTACCATCAGGCAAAAACTTGGTATCAAGAGTTTTCATAAGGTTTCCTTAGAGTTATTTTTTAAATTATACAATCCTAAAATGAAGAGTGAACAAATAAATAAGCTTGCTCAAAATCTGCTCTAACAATTTTGATTAAAGTTCATATTCACATATAAACTCTGTATTGTTTAACATTTCAAACAAAATGGTGGATCTCATTTTGCCATGAAAATTACTTTGAGGGTACTTTTCATAGGTAAGCGTAAATGTCCACTTTTGTTAATATATCCACGACTATTTGAGAAACGTATGTACGTATTGATATCTTTGAAAAGTTGTAGGATTGTTAAAAATAAAAAACTTTAATTTGAAATATATTTTTGTAAAACAAATAGTTTCTGAGCTATAAGCAAAAAATATGTTTTTAAATAAAGCTCTGGAAAATTGAGAGTTGATTGGTATGCTCTTTGGAGGACCAATGTTTTTAAAAGAGCAAATGTTATTTCATTTATGCTCTTTGGTTAAATGTGATGATCTTTTTCCCCATTATGTTTCTGCAACATTATTTTGTTTCACTATCTCATGAATTTTGAAATATCTCCCATTTTCAGGTAAATAAGTGAAAAAATGCACCACACCATTTATTTAATTTCATGCAACCCCTAATATGTCTTCCCTTAACCCGGGTTGAATACCACTGGGCTAAGGAGTCACTCGAGATAAGACTGGACTACCGTCGGTGGGAAGATCGGAGTTGAAATCCTGTTTTTTCCTAAAGATTTTCTGCGTTCCCTCCACACAAATGTGGGTTCACTTCCTCTAAACTTGACCGTCATCCTTAACACAGCGTTATTAATATATATGCATACAAGCCCAACTGGATAGCAAGTTGCAGTGCTAAGAAAAATTGCTGGATATCAAAATATGTTTTGACTCCCCTTACAAAAATTATGTTTTTACCCAAACCAGATTCAAGCTTGGTGAGATAGTTAATGTTTTATGAAACTACACAAAGTTTATTTTAACAGATAAACTAATCATGCTGTTTATAATTTTAAGGCTTGATATAAAACTAATCTCTAAGAGGAAGTTGTGTGCAAACTTTTCTTATGACTGAAGCACTGAAATATGTTGGCGTTATACTAAGACAACCAAGCTAACCACGGAAACCTGCCTGCATATTATAAAAATTCAGTTTTGTTCAGAAATTGATTAATTAATGTGTGCACTCGAATACCAAACTAGAGAGTACTTTCTTTGGGAGTTATATATTTTTATTTTTACAAGATATTTCTTGAGATAAAGTTATTTTTTGAAATTTCGAGTGTTAAGTTGTATTAAAAGCATTGTTTATTTATTTAAATGTAACCATTAAAAACTCACTAAAATTAAGACTATCTTTGTATTTTTCTTTTCTTTAGGTGTATTTGTATTTTGAAAGTCTATAAACCTGTGAAATAACTTTGTTTGGATCTAAATGTGGCTTTGCTCGCACTAAACTGAATCACTGATGAGAAGTTGAGGAATCGATCTCAGTTGGGTGCACTGTGGGAAAGAGGAGGGGGCTTCACCTTGTGATTTATCACAGTGGTTTTCCCTTCCTCTCTCCATGCTAATACAAGTATAGTTCTTCTAAGCTACCCCCCTAATTCCTACACCTTAAAGCTAGTGAATTGCTTATTACTTTGGTTGGACTAACGATACCAACTGAAAAAAAAAAATTTAGCTTTTCCTTTTTGGTCATATTTGTAAAAAAACTGGAAACAGGAATCGAACTCAGGACTCTTGGCTTAGCGCACCAATGCTCTACCACTAAGCTATCCTGGGTTTGATTCTTGTGTCCATGTGTCATTTTTCAAAATTTACTAAAATGAATGTTGATGCGGCTATATCCGTAACCTGCAGATTATTTTGAACTCTTAAGCTTCACTATTAATCCATTATTAATATTGTAAAAGCATTAGCTTTTTTAATATTTTCTTTGTTGGACGAACTTGTGGCAATCAAATGAGTGGATATTTGTTTGATGTGTTGAAAACAGGCTTATGAAATATTAATGCTAAGTTTACTAAAGAATATTTGTTTCTTTAGTAAAAAGCATTTATTTTTATTTGGAACATTTTAAGAGATTGATATATAACTATGTGCCTGCTCAGGTCAGGAAACAGAAAAATAAAAAATAAAGTTTTTGAAATAATTTCTGGTCCTTTATCGTGGTTTGTTATTTCATATTTATACAATTACAATTGTTAATTTGGATGAAAATTAATCTTCGACTCCACTGTTTTCATATTGTAGCCTGGTCAGTTAATTAGGATGCCTCCATCATCTTTCATTCCACCATTCTTACTACTTCCTCCATTCTTCTCCTCTCACTTGCTCATTCATATCTGCTCCTCTCATCTCTTTCTTGGTGGTTCGCTTGAGGTCTTTTTCCTACATACTTCATTTCTTTCATTTTCTTTGGAGTTCTCTCCTCTTGCATCCTCATTACATGCCCATACTATCTCAGTCTTGCTTCCTCTACTATCTCATGTACTCCAACATCCTCATTACATGCCCATACTAATCTCAGTCTTGCTTCCTCTACTATCTCATGTACTCTAACATCCTCATTACTTGCCCATACTATCTCAGTATTGCTTCCTCTACTATCTCATGTACTCCAACATCCTCATTACTTGCCCATACTATCTCGCTTCCTCTACTATCTCATGTACTCCCTGTACCCCCACTCTTTCCCGGATAGCTTCAGTCCAACTCATTACATCCTCTCCCTATCTTAAGCTAGTTCTATCCAGTCCTATGCCATAGGATAATCTAACTAAGTTCATGGGCTGCTTAAATTATGAGACATACAGTGAAGGTAAGTAAAAATATAGACGTAGTCTCTGAGAGAGAGAAAATAATTTACTCTGAGATGTCACTTTGTGTGTTTGGTCGATCATTATTGAATCTTGTCTTCCACACCTTTGATAAGAAGATGTAGCCAGGTTTTGGGTAAGAACTGTATATTATGAAAATAAAGTGAAAAATAGATATAAAATAATTGTACCCCTCAAACTGTCAACATTGATGTTTTCATTTATGAGAATGGATAGAACATATGCACAAACATATTAAGTGCAAAAAAAACAAACTATATATATAATTAATAATTCTAATATTTTAAAATTTACATTTATCATGGAATATAAGAGACTCATTGATGTGTGTTAAAGCCTAAAATCTTCAAAAGCTGTTATTTGAATTATTTAAATTTTTTGATTTTTTTTAGAGATTAGTTGAAACAACTTTTTCTTGAATTCAAATGCTATAAAACAAAAATCAATCAACTATCGCACATTGGTATGATTTTGTCTTTCTTTTGTTATGGTTTTGTTCATATTCTTTAGTTGTTGGAGAAAATAGAAATCCTAGCTAAATTATTGTTAAGTGATACATTAATGGTCTGGGCTCTGGTTGCTAGGTTCCTCCTTAAATTATATCAGGATAAACCCAAAGTTAGCATAGTAGTAACAACAACAACAAAAAAAGTGTTAAGTTTTTTAGAAAAACATTTTTTAAAATCTTTTACATCTTTTAAGGATTTTAGATGCAATTATAAATTAATTATTTTAAATTAAATTTAAATAGGTTGAGAATGAGTTTAATAAACATGGCCAAATCCTTTTAAACATTGGAAAGATGTTCTTCCAATTGTTTTTAGATTGAATGTTAATTCAAGAGTCAGATGATGGCATCAATAAACTACACAATAGTAGCGTCTCGGCCATGAACCAATCTCTAAATAAAAAGGGAAAGGGAGCAAGACAAGATTAGCACAATTATTCATTTAGATTACATTTTTATTTTATTTTAAATATATGTACTTGTTGAAACCGGCCATATCGATGACCGATATAAAAATCTATCTGATACCAGGGTCACGATCAACTTAATGTTCATGGAATGTACCGTGACTTAAAGGCTCTCATATTTTTTAATGAAACCCATCACAATGCATTTAACTTTTAACTGTATACTTAATTTAAAAATTGTCCAGTGGAGAACTTTAACACTACATAAGCGTTGAGTGAAGGGTACCACATGTTCTAGCCAGCCAATCATGTTGTAATCAACGGTAACGTGGATATTTGTATTTCATTTGTTTGTTAATGGTATGCAGATGCTCTTCGGTAAGTTTGTCCGCATTTCACAAACTCTAAATCGCCGTAGCCTCTTGTTACATTTTATTCTGTATATCCACAGGGTGTCTACTGAGTCACCAAAGTCACGAAAAAGTTACCATTTGCATTAAAGGTCACAAAAGTCCTTGAAAAGTCAGGAATTTTCAATATTTTATTCATTAAGTCACAAAAATATTGTTGTTTGAATTTCCCGTGCATCATAACAACCCAAACACATTGAATATTAAGTCACCCATGATGCCATGCGCTAGCCACAAGCTACCTGATGGTTTTTACTGTGATACCAAGGATACGGTTAACGTTTGCCGTCTAGTCAAAGCTTATGTTGGGTGTGAGTGCATTGTGCCTATATATGCATTATATAATGTTCAACTGTTTACCGAAGGAATTTTGTGGTAAAAAAAGGTCACCAAAAAGTTACCAATTTTTGTTTATCCAACTCAGTAAGCACCCTGATCCAATAAAGCTTCTATTGCAATTGCTTGCAACCTAATCAACCCTAAATGCTTGGGTTTCATTTTAGTTAACAGTTTGTTTTCAAACAGTTCAAATCCACTGTCTATATTTTGAGTGGCTATGTTAGTGATATGAATCCTGATCACAAACTAGTTTAGTTAAAATAAGTGAAACCTAAGTTTATTGTGATCCCGGCATGACTTAGGAGAGCATCCGCAAACCTAGTGTCAAGAATTGAGTTATTTGGGTATTAGGGAAAATCCATGCCTAATCCATGCCTAAATATTTTAAAATCCCGTGGACCTCTGGTCGACCTCCCTAACCACTAATATTACATTTATAGATTACTCATCTACTCATTTAAATCAAGGGTCGGCAATCTTTTTGGACTCCAATCGACTTACAAACTTAACAAATGTTCCACCCGCCTTGGTGGCATAGTTAGCTTACGCGCTAGTTTTGTGTTGAGCTAGACTGCCGAGGACAGGGAGATCGAGGTTAAAATACTGCTCGGGTGAACTGGGGGTGGTTTTTCCTAAATGGGTTTTACACTCTCCCTCCACATAAATGCGGGTTCACTTCCTCTATAATCAACCTTCTAAACTCAACCTATTAGCGTAATTAGTACTTAAGCGTATAACCCGAACGGGTAGTAAGACGCGGTGCTAAGTATTATTAACATATGTTCCGCGATCACCCAATCTTTCTTTGCTCTACCTAAGCTTTTTTTTTTCTATGTGTCTTATATTTATTCATTAAATTCACTCTTTAACTTTTGTCCCCGCCTTTTCAGAAAACTATATATTAAATAAAGCCTACATTTTAATATTAAACTATTTAAAGTTCTTATAATATAACCGATTATTACCAATAAAAGTTATTTCGGTCACACTCAAATATTATTTGAAAGTGCTTTATGTATATTAATGAGCCTAGAAGATAAAAAAAAAATCAATTTTAACCATAGCTTTTCCTCAAGCGATTAACTAAAAATTGCAGTGAGATCAACTGGTTGCCGACCGCAGTGTTAGCAAGATGCTGTATCTAAACAATGCATTTTGTTAACATGCAAGAAACAATATCTGTCAATTTAGGTTTACTTATAAGGCGCTAAAATAATGTTTTATTTAGCTACATATTTAAATTTCCTGATTTTTCCTTATTTTAATTAATATCCCTGATATTTCATTGAATTAAAAAAACCCTAATTTTTCCAGGTTTTCCCTGCTACCATAAAATTAAGCGAGCCTAGCGATTCTTTTTTTACCAACTGTCCTATTTGATTCTTTCGCTGTTGTGGTTCTGTTATTAGTAATTATTCTTATAAATTGTGTCAAAAAAATTAAAAAACTTTTCTTGTAATTAAAAAAAAAAATTGTACAAAAATCTGTGTTTGATAAACAAACTGTAAGCCTTGAATTATGAGAATGACGGTTTCTTCAACACCTCACGAGCAACATATCTGCAACCTGCGCCCTGCCTCTGGGCGGAATACAGATATATCTGCGAGATCTAAGCCATGCCTTTATAGCATCTATAAGTCGCAGGTATGATAAATGCACTATACTTTGTTTCATTTACAGAAGAAGCCTGTCAACAACTTAAGTTCTTCATTAAAAAACTCAAAATAAAAAGTTTTTACTAGAAATTTTTTTTTTATTAAAATAAAATTGTGTAAAAAAATCATATGCAAAATTATAAGAATGATTAGATACTGTTATTGACATACATTTAACTTTAGTATTCATGTACTTTTTTGTTATTGAAAATATACATAACTACAATGATTATAATTTATTTTAGTCTTAAAATAAATCCAAATTCTAGAACTATCTCTGGTATCTTAAAATGGTAAGTAAAAAGTATCAATTAATACAGAGAAATAGTTAAACATACAAAAGTGAAAAAATGTTTAGGTATCTTCATCAATTGTTTATGAACCTGTATCAGTGGTTGAATACTCTTAACCGTCACTTTCGTAGGCAACAAGAAATTTTAGATCCAAATCTTGGTCAGATGAACTGAATTTGGATTTTACTAAATTAGCTCCTTTTCTCCCACCATACAAATGTGGGTACATTTCTTCTAAGCAATACCTTCCTCATCCTTATCCCATTAGTGTAAATATGTAAATAACCAGAGCGGTTAGCTGTACATGGTCTACAAATTAGATGTTTTTACTCTCTGCTCCAATAAAATATAAATTGTTAAAAAAGTGTCCTAAACAAATGAGTGAACTTTCTTCCTAAGAAAGGTATACTGTGACTTTCTAACAAATGGACATTTGAAGCACCTTTTAAAAAATACAAACATAGTTTTTGCGATCAACATTGATAACATTTTAGTATATTATTAGTGTTATTTTATATATAATTGATAATATCTATCAAAAGATACAGCTGAAGATCACATGACTTGCCTATGAACAAATGAAAGCTGTCACATAAGTCCATTTGGAAACGAAAACTGGTGTATAGGTTTAAGTTATTTCACAAAAGTAATTGCAGTGCTTAACCCATCTAAATAATTGGCACATTTTATTTTATTATGCCACCATGTACATATTCTTTAATACATTTTTACCCTCTTAATGTTTGAGATTGCTAACAATTTTAAAATAGGTCATGAATTTAATGAACATACTTGTTATTTGGTTATGCTATTTAGTAATGATTGTTTCATTTAACTAGTCGTTATTAATTTGGCTGCCAGGACCTGCCACACTATCAGAGGGGCCATTCCAGAAAATGACCATCATGGAGGCCAGAAACGAGCTACAATCAACTGAACATATGTGACTTCTGGACTAGAGCATACAAAATATCCACTGCATGATTGTTATATTTTAAAAACACTTCCTAGGTCTAAAAATTGGCTCTTAACTGGAGATGGATGGTCACAAGCTGAGGAAAACTAACAACACTATTATTAAATTTTAATGTAGATAGTTATTTGATTTTTTCTTATGTATTTGCAGGTACAGTGGTGACAGGTACAGTGGCCGTGAGACTCATCGGACAGAACCTGTCCTTTCTCACCCACCAAGCATCCCAGTTGCTCGGTATGATGCAGCGCAACCACCATATCGCCGCTATGATAACTTTGATGTGGCACCTCCGGGGACAGGACCAGACATTCCCGGCATAGGTTCGTTTGAGAAGCCTCGATATGACCGCAGCTACGAACGATCTGCGCCTTATGAGGTGCGGACAACTTCAGATGAGTACTTGACTCCACCTGGGGTTGACTCCAGAAGGTCAGAATACTCTACGAGAGAGAGAGACCTTGCACCACCGGGGGTCAGGGACACGGTGCCACCAATAGCCTCTGTCCTGCGGGATGTAAGTCGTGAGAGCTGGGAGCACAAAGGTCGAGATTCGGACAGCGTTGCTGTGCCTTCATCTTCCAGAGACACCGACAGAGACAGAAGAGACTATTACGACACAGACATACGCAAATCTTACTACAACTCTCCTGATAGCAGGAAGAGGAAGCAATCACTGTCTCCTTCACGGCAAGGGGGAAGTGGCGACCGCTATTCGAGCACTGAAAGGCATCATCGACATGTCCGAAATGAAAGCCGACGCAAGGTATCCTCAAAAGATGGGGGTAAGGAGAACCGTCACTCTTCACAGCAGCCTGTGGAGGCCCTGGATGTGAGCAGGGATCGACAGCATGATCGTGACAAAGAGAAGGACATTCAGAAGAGGGAAAGGGTCCTTGTAGAAGTACGCAAAGAGCCTTCTGTTGATAAAGAAAAGTTCAAGAAAGATAAAGATGAAAAGTTCAAAAAAGACGAGGATGATAAAAATAGGGATAAAAGAAGTACCAAAGACAAAAAGAAGAG
Organism: Timema genevievae; assembly: GCA_902155825.1. Classification (NCBI taxonomy): domain Eukaryota; kingdom Metazoa; phylum Arthropoda; class Insecta; order Phasmatodea; family Timematidae; genus Timema; species Timema genevievae. The sequence continues at coordinate 72,600 of CABFWO010002190.1, forward strand.
GAAGAAGGAAAAAGATGTGGATGTCGACAAAGCAAAGAAGAAAAAACGCAAAGAAAGAAAGGATGGTAAAAAAGATGGCCAAGAGAACAAAAAAGATGTTCAAGGAAGTAAAGAGGAAACTAAAAGTAATTTGATTGAGAAGAGCAAAAATACTACAGCTGTACGAAAAGATGTTAAAAAGGAAGGAAGTGGCGGCAACACAAAAAATACTGCCTCTGTTGAAGGAGCAGCATCAGCTATTGTTTTGAAAACTGCTCAGCCCATTGGAGTAATTGGAAGTGTGGCTCCAACTGAACCCGTTATCCATGGTCTGTATGCTGACATGGAAGATACCAGGATAGATAATAATGTGATGGCCAACTATGGTAAGGTAGACGCTTCTACAGGAGAAAGTGCAGTTATGGCAGCTGAAGAAAAAGCTGAGGCTTTAGTAACAGCAGGAACAGAAGTAGAGGCTGGAATAAATAGCAAGGAACATATGATGAATGAAGGAGTAACAGGGGGAGAGACCAAATCAGAAAATGTCATGCTGGCACCATTACCAGGTCCGTCCAAGTGGGAGCTAGATGATGAATTAGGAGAGGATAAAATGGGTGAAGAGATGTCTGGAACAGCCGGGGATGCCGACAATAAAGCCGGCAACAAAGTTGTAACCTCGGAGGTGCTCAAACGAGCAGAGAATGCGATCTTTCAAAAGGCAATAAACGCAATCAGGACAATTGAACCAGCAAAGAAATCCTCAGTTGGAGAGAGAAAGGTATACAGTATGAGCACTGACAAAGAAAAGAAAACTCCTGCTGACAATACTGTTGCTGAAAATGTTGAACCAGTAAGAAAAGTCGCAGAAAAGGAAGCACGAGAAGCCCGAAAAACAGCTAACTCTATTCAAATCACGATACCCATTGCAGGTCATTTGGAGAGGTCTGTGGAGCTGTCTGGTGTGGAGAATACCACACCACCTATCAAGGGCAAGTCCAAACTGGACAGGTCAAAATTCACAAGTAGCATGATGGGTGGTCCTTGGGGGGAAGGGTTGGATACCACCTCCCCCCACAGAGTGCCAGCCAAGGAGAGGCTAGGGGCTAAGCTTGAGGGAGATGGGGAAAGGAGGAGGGACGAAGATCAGGACAAAAATCGTAGGGCCAGGCATAGAAGTCGAAGCAACAGTCGAGACAGAAAGCACACAACTAGGAAAGGCTTAAAAAGTGCCATTGAAAGGAAGCGTACAGTGTCGAGGTCACGGTCTAGATCGCCTTATCACCGCAAGGTTATCAGTGATAGAAAATATATGGTTGATCCTATGAAGGAGCTTAAATATTTAGACCCCATGAAAGATCTCAAATATATTGAGGCAATGCAAATGAGATACATTGATCAGGGAGACCCAAGAAGATACCTAGATCCTACTATGGATAGGAAGTTCCTTGTAGATCACGCCATGAGGCGGGATATGAGATACGCTGAAGGTGACAGGAGGTTGATAGAGCGAGACTTGCGCCGGCCAGAGAAAATATACCCTGCTCCTCGCAGCCCAGAGAGAAGACGCAGCTTGAGCAGAGAGCGTGGCCTGGCCAAGGTGCGGGAGAGGACACCTGATCGTGGTAAACATAAGGCCAAGAAAAGGACAAAGAACAGAAGCGAGAGTAGGACACGTAAGAAGTCGCTCTCGGACAAAGAGTCCAAACGGGGAAAGAAGAAGGACAAGAAGCACAAAAAAGAGAAAGTTAAGAAACACAAGATCAAAACTGACAAAGATGAGAAGAAAGAAGAAGAGAAAAGCAAAACTCCACCAACTACTAAAGAAACTAAGGCAGCACCAAACAATGACAACACGGAGGCTGAGAAGGGAAAACAAGAAAAGACCACAGATGCTACCCAGGAAACCGCGACAGGCAAAGATAAGACAAAAAAAGGTGTTAGGAGAAATCCTAGGCTGGCGAGTGACAGGAAAAAATCAACACTGGATGAGGCAAGTTTTGAACCCGATTATGATGCTTCTTCTTCTGTAGACACTGAAGCAGAAGATCCTACAGACCCCGAGAAGAAAGCTGAAGCTGGGGAGAAAAAACAGGACACGTCGGCTGCAGAGAAGACATCACCGGTCAAGAAACGAGAAAGATCCGGAAGTGTCGACACCGCTCTGGCCAACACTGCTGCGGAAAAAAAGCGGCAAAAAGTTGAGAAAGAGTCTGGGGTAACCGATGATTCAGAAGCTAAGAAATCAATCAAAGAAAAGATAGTCAAGGTACCCAAAAAGAAAGAGAAGTCAAGTAGTTCAGAACCTGATAGTTCAGAAGAAAGTTCGGACGATGAAAGCAGTATCAAACAGTTCAAGTTCATCAGAAGATGAATCGTCAGACGACTCTTCCGTAAAAAGACGACGAAAGAAGAAAGCCTCCCGCAGGCACCATAAAAAGAAGAGTAAGCGGTCAAGACGTGCCGACACCAGTTCGGACAGTGATTCTGATAGCGATTCTGATGATGCGTCTAGCAGTGATTCAGGTGGAGGTAGAAGAAGAGGGCGTAGTAGTAGGAAACACAAGCACCACTCTAAGTCAAAACTCAAAAAGAAGAAAAAATCCAAGCATAGATAAGAGGGCAAAGCTTTTGATCTGTGTAAAATGACATTGTTGGAGCTTTTTTCCTAGGGATACAAATATCTTAACATATGTTTTCTCTTTTAATGTGAAATTTAACACTGCTCACATTTTCAATATCTTAGAAAATTGAATGTAAAGGTATGTCATCAAATAGAAACCACAAACTATTTCTTAAATAAGTTTTAAGTTATTGCAATAATTTACAAAACCTCAAATATGATAATGTGATTATGTTCCCTAGCTACAAATTCAAAAGCTTTTGTGCGGTTCTTATTAAGTTAAAGATAAATAATTTATTTAAACATATCTAAACATTTTGATTCCCTTTACTTAGTTATTCTAGAATATCTAAAGAGTATTTTATATCACCATTCTTTGTTCCAACACAATACATTTTCATGTTAACATGTTAAAGAGTTGGAGTGCAACAAGTTTGAGTGATTCATGTTTACTGAAAGTGTGTATGACTGTCATGAAATTTGGGTTTGATTACCTTTGATAAATAAATCCTTAGTTCATGTACATAATTGATGCTTACGTGTTTATTTTCTGTGATATTGCTACTGCAGTTAATTTAAACTTTAGTTCTAGTTGTTTAGTAAAACAAAGTTTATGTTGGGGAATCCTAGCCACACTTATAAAATCAGGGTTGCCACACATCTCGACAAAACTAAATTTTATTATTATTATTATTAGCACCGCATCTTACTACTTGTTCGGTTTATATGCACTTACGCTATTGTGCAATGGTAGGGTGATTGTGAGGTGAAATGAAGGACCTACTGTTTAATGTGGGATCTGAACTACGGTGGAGGCCTGGCATTCCCCACATTCACCAGCTGTGATTAATACACATCTTGTCAGAGGTGAAGGGTTTGGCAATCAGATAAATCTGTGCTGGAACCGAGGCTTGAACCCCTGACCCCAAGCACAGAAGTTTGACACCTTACCCCTAGACCACCAGGTCACCGACAAAACTAAAGAAACCTTGGGAAATCTATGTCAGGAAAAAAATAGTGAAAAAGGAGAATCTCACAACAACAACAAATATACTGGTGTATTTGTGAATTTGGTTCATTTACTCATTAAATTCTTATCTTCACTCCCCTTGCCCCACCTCATTTTCTTTCTTATTGAGTTGCTTAACAACTGCATAATATTTTCTCACCGAGGTCAAAACACTAAATACTAAACACCAATAATGACTTCATTCCATTCAATTTTATTAAAAATGGAATTCCATTCCTATATTATATTTTCTAAAATATCTGGAAAAATGAGATTTCCCTCTTTAAAAACTGTATTTTAAAAATATTGGCAACCCTGTAAACACGGCTATCGATATGTTAATAACATTTGACCACCATCCAAAGCCAGTTGGTAGCTTGTGTTTTTCAATATGCATAGTGCCAGTCCAAATGTATACACATAGCTTGTTAGTAGAATTATTATATTGGTTGGCACAACATAGAGTTGGCTAAAATTTAATAGTTTACTAAAACAATATATTGTTTACAAATGTCCATAAGCTTGTACAAACTAAGCAAACTTAAGTTTGATATTCCATCATTTGACTTTGTATAATATACTCAATTTATATCAGTAGAAAGCTTATTTTATTTGTACTTAGGTTATGAGTGTTTGGTAATGTTTATTAAAAAAAAAAGTATTTTCAAATACCAATAATTTAAATGCTTCTTGAGTTAATGAATGTATACTTAAGTACAAATTAAAACAACTTAACTAGATATGTTTTATCCATCAATAAATCAATTCTTTATGTCCATTGATATACCCTCAAAAATCTTTTTCGTTGAGTTAAATTAACTACATGAAAAATCTTAACTTTTAAATAGTTTTCTTAATATAATTTTTTTTTGATGCAAATATTATGTGTTGCTAGTTTAATGTATGTCTTTAGTTTTATTTTCTCTTTTCCCCCTAAAAGAATACTTTTTTATTTTTTACACTTGTGCTAATATTAATTTGAAGTGAAAACATTATCACTAAGGCTACATACCACTGTTATTTACATACATACCTAATCACACCGTTCCCTAACAGTGTAGGCAAAAAACTGTACAGATAGCTAAAAAAGACTCTATATTTAATCCATCCTCACTAACTTTCCTCACTATTCCCTATCCTTGCATACTCTCTTTGCTTCAACAGCTATACACCGAGTCATACATGCTCTTTTATCCTTAAAACTCTTAATGTTTCTCTTTTTCACACATTGGGCTACAACATTTAGCCACGTCTTACATGGCCTACCCCTTTGGATCCACACACTCTACCTTTATATATTTGCTTCGTCACTCGATCCATAATCATCCTCTTGACTTGCCCAAACCACCGTAAGACACTTCTTTAACATTGACCTATAAGATTCCCTTTCAAATCACACTCCTACAGCACCAATTCATTACAGACTCTGTCTATATGATTTTTTCCACACGTATTTCTTAAATATCTCATTACAACTGCGTTCGCCCGCCTTGCTCTTGTGTTTCTTCTGACAAATCCACGCTTCACATCCTTAAAACAATGTTGGCGTCAACACACTTTTATATACTGCCATCTTTACCTCTTTCGCTATCATTCATACTTTGCTCTAGTCCACATACATCCATCTACTCTTTGAGATGCATTCACCCGTCTGCCACTTTCACCATCTATCCTTTCATTTTTACACAACATTCTGCACATATACACAAAATCATTCACTTCTTCTAACAGTTTTCCATGTATACCAAGCTGACAATCATTTCCTGATCTGTCCTTATTAAAAACTATCACAGTAGTTTTGGAGACATTAATACAAAGATCCATTCTTCCTGTTGCCACATGTAAACTATTTAATGCATTCTGCAAGTCACTTTCATTCTTAGTCATTAATACAGCACCACCTACGTATAACAGACCTCTCACTTTCACACTGTTCATTTGTGCACCAACCCCGTCCTCACAAGCACCCCTCATCCATCCTATCCATGAATACATTTAACAACCATGCTGCTATATTGGGAAAAAATAATCAATAGTATTCAATGTGGTTTTTATTTGTTGTGTATTGTTTTCGTCAAATCAAGCATTGGGGCTGGTACATTATTGTAAATTACATTTTACCAAACATATTTTAACAGTGTGTACAGCGACTTGGAAAAAAGGGAATTTGCTTGGTCAGGGAAAATCAGAGATTTTTTTTTACAAATTTCTAAAAATTTTAAATTTTGTCGAAAATAATTGATTTACAATAGTAAAATATCTTTCTTCCCATTAATACACACCACGGATCTCTTTTAACACAGCTGATCGTGTCATGAGGGAGAATATCAGTTCCCAAAGTCAACATGTGATTTTCATGTTGTCTTTCCACCCTTCTACCACATGTCTTTAGCCAAAGTTGAGTCATAGTTATGCATATGTTCGAGAATTTGATTATATTACAGGTCAAAGGAACTAAGAGTGACTGTCTCACAATTGTTTTAAACCGTTCGAGTGCTAGGCAATCTTTTAATGGCTCAATATAATCTCAATGAAATATATTTTGAACTACCCAATAGCCCGTTGCCTTAGGCAGAAATATTTCAACCCCTTCATTGAATGACACAATTTTAGAATATGTATTTAGAAAAAAAATAACCATAACTTAGTGATCTTAATAAAACTATGTTATACTTAATAGTGATAAATATTGGTCTGGAAAAAAAAAAGCATATTGGCTTTGGAAAACCTGGAAATGTCAGGAAATTTATAAATATAGTTTTGCTGGACAACGTATTTAATGTGTTATTAATATCACACACTTTCCATTGTCTTCCTTAAACATTTGCCGCAGGCATCAAACTTTGTATATTACTACGAATGTAAAGATTCCTAGTTTTCTTGGATCTTATTGAAATTTTAAACTATATTTTTTGATTCTCGACTCAAATTCCTCAACATTAACAATATTACTCCTTTTTCATACATCCAAACTCACATTGGTATATTTTATTTATTTATATACATTACCATAATGTTGTTGGGGAAAACCACAAAAATGTGTAGATAATAAATTTTTTTTAAAAAAAACCACTGTTTGATTCACACAAGATCACTAGAAAACAAAGAAAGGTCTTGTCGAGTACATTCACAATTTGCCGGTACTAAAGTGAAATGGCAGAATAACTTATAATGGTCACAATGAAAAATCACCCAATCCAGAATTTTTCCATTTCATTTGGATACCGAAACTTACATTTACAGTATTTGAGATCTAAGAATTTAGGTAATTATAATTGTGTTATTAAGATTTATTCTCTATTCTTTTAATAACAGTAAGAATCGAGGTATTGACCAAACTGAGCTTGAGATCCTTATTTATTACAATTAAAAAGTGATGACTACAATGAATGATCATAAAGTATTTTGGGATTATTGAAGCTGTCATTGAATGGAAGAGAGACTAGGAGAGTGGAGGGCATGGGAATGAAGTTTGTGAAGAGCATGTTAACGAGGAGAAATAAGATTAGGATTGAAATTATTTTAGGAAGAGTTGAGGTACAGGGAGTACATGAGATAGTAGGGAAAGCAAGACTGAGATGGTATGTTCATGTAATTAGGATGGAGAAGATGCCAAAGAATATGTTGGAAATGAAGTGTTTGGGAAAAATACCGTAGGGAAGGCCAAGAAAGAAATCGGAGGAGCAGATAACAGAAAGTGTTAAAGTGAGAGGAGAAGAATGGAAGAAATTAACAGAAGAAGAGTGGTGAAAGGGTAGAGGAAGATGGAGGCATTTTTATTAAACTGACCCGGCCACAGGTTGGAAACATTTGATGATGGTGTCACATTGTGACAACCCAGGTAACGCTTCAATTAACCTAAAGTAGGAGGCTTACCACTCTGAGATGTGCCAGTCTAAGGGTCTTTCTAACAAGTGATTAAAATATAATCATGAGGTAAAGGAGGAAGGGCTAATAGTTTAGTTTTAATCTTTCTAAGAGATATTGTTTCAAATTAAAATGTGCTCTGTGCACTTGGGCAATGTATTGCTCGACTATTGTATATTGTAATAGCGTCATATAGTTTTGTTGTTTCATCATATATCATTGTAGCTACATCTAAATTATGCTACTGCCCTAAGGATAAGGAAACTAGAACTAGAGCAAATAAATCAACATTTGCGTGGAAGAAGAGGAGAACATTTAGGAAAAAATACCCTCATTACATCCAGGTATTTGAACCCAGATCTTCCTGTCACCGGCAAACCAGACTAAATGCTCACCGAAACGAATAATCAATAATATATCCACAGTAAACTGATTTAAAAAAAAAAAAGATCTATTCTAATTAGTTATAGAGGTTTAATTTTTTGGATAAAATTTTTTATAACCGATTTTGTGGTAAAATGTCATGGGTTCCCCTATGTTACTGAAATGTGAAAAGTATTATTTAAGTACTCGAGACCAATAAATCTTTGGGGGAGAGCTTTTGCTCAAATCCTTGATTTAGCTATCTGGTTTTGTCCAAATATATATATCCTTGATTTAGCTATCTGGTTTTGTCCAAATATATATATATATTTGGACAAATATATATATATATATATATATATTTGGACAAAACCAGATAGCTAAATCAAGGATATATATATATTTGGACAAAACCAGATAGCTAAATCAAGGATATATATATTTGGACAAAACCAGATAGCTAAATCAAGGATTTGAGCAAAAGCTCTCTCCCAAAGATTTATTGGTCTCCGAGTACTTAAATAATACTTTTCACATTTCATATATATATACACACACACACACTAGACTTAATTTCATAACGATTCCCTATTTTTAAGTTTTACTGACTTTTGTTGAATGATTCTTTGTAAGAGTGATCTTCGTAAATTAGTCATAAAAATTTTTTAATCACATCCAAAAATGTATTAAGTGCTTGTTTCAGTTTAATTTTACATCTGAGCACACCAACAAACATTTAACTGAAGTGTATAATGCTGATGTGACCTCCTTAAATATAGTCTTGCTTGAAACACTATAGACAAAAATTAATTGAGTCACCTAATAGTAATTTTCATATAAAAAGACTTGATTCTCACAATATTAATTTTTTTTCACTATGCGTAAAAAGAATATATTTTCACAATAGTAATTTTCATCTGCATAAAAAATAACCTGAGTCTCATATTAGTAATTTTCATATGCGTTCCTAAAATCCGACTATGACTAAGAATGTCTTTGTAGATCGGCATCAACTAGTCTGCAGACCGGTGCCAGTCCATGGCTTGGAAACACTGGCTTAAGAGTTCAATATTACTCAATTTTCAAATATCCCCTTCAGAATTCAAAGGAGCCATTTCTACTTTTAAAATAATTTATCATTTTGTATTGGCACATATCATACATTGCACACGTTTATAAAATAATCACACTACAGCACTGTTTTGCTAATCCAAAACTGAAACTGTCAAGAACGTTCAGATTATCGAATTGTTCGTTCGTATTATCGTTTAAAAAAAATGACATACATCATCTAATTTTATTAAGATATTATTATTCGCAAATGGATTTTATGTTGTTTTAATTTGGCTTTGAAACACGTTTTACTATCTTCGCGGCATTTTTCTTTACATAAAAAATGGTAGACTTGCCCACAGAATACTCTTGCATCTAGTTTTATTTATGTCTCACTTTTCTCTTTGTCTGAAACTACACATTTCTGTTTTAGGCTTAATGTTACTTTTGTTCCACAACATTGCGCAATAAATGTTTGTAAAAAACACTAGCACACTAGCAAGATGAAACATCCTTTGCCACTTTAAGATAAAGATAAAACTGATCTTGAATAGAGTTGATGGGAACAAAACAGGGGGAGGTTTGGATTACTACGCCTTTTATTCCAGACCAACAAGACCGTTTTTTTTAAATAACTCTGACTCTTCCCTCTTCTTACAACAATTTACAATATGTCCGTTTATGACAGCTCTTCCATGGGCAACATTGCAAAGGAAGCGTTTTTTTTTATACTACCAGAACATTACCACATAGTCCGAAAGAAGGGTCTCCATCTAAAATCAGGCTATAATTTCAAGGTCTGACATCTTAGAGGTTATGTGATTTGATCCTTGATTGAGTATAAAATGGAGACTTCACACACAGCTAAAGAGTTGGCTGGTGTCCACTCAAGTCTGGTTTCCTAGATTTGTACCAAAAATAATATTACTTGTATGTTTAGTGATTTATCAGTACCTTTAGGGCATCTTAAACTCTAGTAAATTTTACTTTTCATGTTTTAAGTGCTGTGTATTAATATGGTTGCATATTGTATGGAAGTGGAAATAAATATTTAAATATGTAAAATGTATTATATATATATTTTTTGTTATTTTATTTAATTTGTCACATTTTAAAATATTAATGTATGTATTTAGTATCAAACTATATTTTAGATTTGTAAATATGGGTTTAACCAACAGAATTCATAAGGTAGGGTGGAAAGGGACTCGAGAAAAATCCAGTGTTTTTGCAGTTTTTATAGCGAAGCAGTTTTTGGTCAAAATAAATAAACTCTCTCGTAGAAACGGAGTTTAACCTTCTTCACACGGTGATATCAACAGGTGTTGAATATCTGTTAAGGGTGTCCTGGAATTTAATGACAACTTTTTATCTTCATTTAAAAAGTTTCTAATCAAATGCTGCTATGCTCATGACAGTTATTCAACAACTGTTAAGTTTACCGTGTGTAGAAAATTAAACTCTTATGTTTGTACTGAAGCAATATTTTATTTATTTTGGATAAAAAAATATCTGCAAAAACACTGGTCTTTTCTCACGTTCCCCACAACACCTTAATCCTTTCGTATCTTGCTTGACTAGGGTTTCGTGTTTTGACTCTGACTCAATGTTTCCGGTTTGTTCTCCCTGTTTAATGATGGTGCATTTTAATCAAAATTATCATTCTCCTCCTCTATTAGATTATAAAACTTCAATGTTTTTTGTTTTGTACATTACTTCTTACAAAATATCTGTGTAGTAACACTTATGAGTTAAGGATAAGAAAGGTAGGATGTAGAGGAAATAGATCCACATTCTTGAGAAGGTAGAGTGGAAAACCACTTGAGAAAAATCACAGAGAGTACACCCAGCCGAGATTCGAGCCCGACCTTCCCAGCAAATCAAACCAGACAATTATGCACCTTAGTACAGATACCCACCAAAGCAGGTACCAACCTCGGAAATACACAAGATTGTTTGAGTCAATGTTCTTTCAAAGCTAACCCAACCACCTTTAAGATCCTGGATTTAAATCCCATTGAGGTTCAAGTTTCTAATTTTATTACAAAAGTAGGTATGTTACGAGTATGTTGGTGTGTTCATTATAATTTTGCTCCAAAGTGCTAATCATCCATTGGACTAAGCGGCCGCAGTATTTTACCAAAATTTAAGAGTTTATCCCCGGTATATTCTAGTCTTGTTATTCAATGATATGTGATGCGGCCCAGGAAAACATGCCACATGTCTCTCGAAGAAATTGTTCAGTAGAGCGTAAAATGTCAATTCGGGTCGAAATTGACGGTTTCTATATTTCAACGCCATCTGTTAGTTCGAAACGTTAACTACGATCTCAACCACTAAACAGGATTACCACGACACTAATAATACAAGAAATCTAGCTTTAAATAAGATATTGCGAGGGAAATGAAACCATTAAACTTTGACCGCTATTTACAACAAATTGATAAAAATATATATTGATATTTGAAATATTATAAAAAGTAATTTTATAGCTAGAGAGATAATTTTTCATTGTTCAAAATTAAGTTTTCTATAGGTAGAAATAAAAAACAGGTAAAATTATTTTTGTGACATGTGGCATATATTGTATTTTATTTAAAGACACGTTAAACCAACAAATAAGAGTCCTTTGAAATCATGGCTGAAGCGATTGCCCTACCTCCATAACGATATATAGACGATTCACTAAACTTTCCCAATTCCTAGTTTCAGTTTTTTCGCTCAGAAAAAAAAAAA
>CABFWO010002190.1:88743-108359 GCA_902155825.1 Timema genevievae
CCCCCCCCGCCCCCCCCCCCGCGGACCAGGCTGTAGGGTATCACACTTGCAATGGACTGGCTTGTCGATGATCTGGAAATGGAGGTTCGAATCCCAGTCAGATGTACAGAGGGTGGTTTATCCTTAACGCTTTTCCACGCTCCCTCCGTGAAAATTTAGGCACATTTCCTCTCAGTTCTGTCTTCCTCATCCTTACCTTATTTAGTGTGAATATGCGGGTAGGCCGAATGGATAGTAAGACGTGGTGCACCAAAAAAAATAATTAAATATCAAATAAAAAATAATGTGTAGCATTTATTTTTAAATCGTTTAAAATGTATCTGTGAAACTTATATTAAGGTTTAGTGTTCATATTGGTTCAACACCCTTACACAAATTCATTAAATGCGTGACTGCATGATTTTTACCCTTTTAAATGTCAATAATTTTCTTTAGCCAATATATTATTCAATCTGCAATCCTCTACAGTCCACACCAATGTAAATATAATATAAGGTTGCGTCAGATGGAGGAATACATCTGATTGGCTGAGCTTGTGACGTCACTCAGTACACAAGCCATAGCGTTATACACACAAAGCTATATGGAAGACAAATTAAAATGTTAAAAATCGTGTATAATTTTGAAACTTTAAACAATAAATAAACCTTTAAAATCCACACCAATGTCCATTTAACGTCATTACGACACTTATTTAATATATATATATTTGGTGATCTCTGTATTAAAATATAACTGCTGGTGTACTGAATGACGTAAGCACTGACATAACCAAATTCCTCCAAGTGGCGCTACTTTTCTCTTGTCTTTACATTGGACTACACTAATACAATGTGCATAGACCACACAGACTATGACTATCGATGCGACAGAAGGCACCACGCAACAACAAAGTGCCATACACATATATTTTCCCCTCTAGTCTTCTGGTGATAGTAGGCGACTACAGCGCTGTAGCTGTCGTCGCCACAAAACAGTAGCGCGAAGTTATAAAACCCGCCGCAAGAGTGTATGATGAACTCTTGAAACAGCAGCGAGTCTAGGCTCTCTAGCTGGGGTTTTACGGCCGCGCATTAACTTAATATAGACCAATGTGATCCAATATGGGATGATGGGGTGGGGGGTCTAAGTACGGAGGGTGGATGTCTTGCAAGCCCCCAACTTGCATTGTTGCGCCCAAGGGAGCCCGCAGGATTTTTCTCCAGGGGGGGNCTGATGATGAGAGATTAGGTTCAAATCCCGGTCGGTTGTACTGAAGGTGGTTATGGTTTTACACTTTCTCCACGCAAATTCGGGTACACTTCATCTAAATTCAACCATCTTCAGCACACTAGCGTAATTATTTTACCATGTATACGGTAGGATAGGTGGAAACAGCTAGGGTCCGATACCTTAACTCAGTGGGTAGCGTGTCTGTCTACTGAGATAAAGGTCCTTGGTTCTATTTCTGGTATTGCCGAAAAGTTTATCACTGGAGAAAAGTGGGTTTTCCCTTTCACAATAATGAATTAACGGTCGGGGGCAGGACATTAACTTTATCCACTCGTGACCCCTTTTCGACCGATACATTTTTAGGTGACCCCGGTTACATGGGTGAATAAAATAGGAATACAAATCAAACATTTACTGATAATAAATCATAAAATAATTGATTTTAAAACAATTCTTTGATATATATATATATATATATAATTTTACCATTTATTATAGATGAAAGCAAATTTGCATGCTAATGAGATGGATGTGATTGTTACATTTTTTATATAAATAATTAAATCTTGGCTGAATATTTGATACTGCAGGACGTAGAACATCTTCAAAGTTTTTCAGAGTTGATCGATATTTGGATTTTATAATCATCAACGCTGAGAAGGTCGTTTTACATAAATACGTAGTACAAAATGGCATAAGCATGTTTAAGACCATTTTATAAATGGTTGGAAAGCCTGTCCTAATCCCAAGCCAATATTCATTTAACTTTTTTTTATTAGGATACTCACGTTTTAAACCTGTTTCGCTTGATAACTCAGCAAATTCTTCTTGAACTTTTAATGAGAGATGACTGAAATTTTTGATTTCAATTGAGTATGGCTTATGAGCCCAACCTAGATTCTTAGAATCAAAATTGTAAGGGGAATATTTCTGAAAATTTGTCTCTAGGCACTTCAGATAATAAATTATAACTCTTACAATTAAATCTTTGGGGAGGTTATTTTCAACTATAAAATCACGTGTAACTGTTAACATTTATAAATAAACATTTTCGACCCTATTCTTCCATATGTTAACTTTTGTAGTAAAAACTTTCAATTTCATCTTTGAAATCTTTTACTGTTGCCAAATTTTTCGCGACCCTCACATTCAGCTACGAGACCCCACGTGGGGGTCGCGACCCACAGTTTAAGAAGGCCTGGCTTACAGCACACTAAACATATTGAAAGATATGTCGTTCTTTTTCTCATCCTTGTGAAAACTTCGCGGGAGCTTTCATTTTATTGAAAGAAGTACTGTGGAGTGGTCGGCGCATGCGCAAAAGAGGGATGTCAAAACATTCGAATTTTCGAAGCAAGGGAGGGAGACGCTTTGGTGGAAGTCGGTTTTGCCAGTTCACCTGTAGCTCTCGCTTGAGCTGGTATCTAGCGGTCATTCTGAGTACATACTCACAGTCAGTCTTTATTTCACTTCTATATTAGTGCGGGAACTTACTGATTGTTCTTCATTGATCATTCTTGCGTCTTTTTCACTTTTAATTACGGAACTTTATTGCCATAGCTTAGTAATTATATCTTTAGGGATTTTTTTAAAACAAATTTAGTGCGTTTTTATTTTACTCAAAGTGAGCAAACTTATTTTTGACGTCATTTTAAAACTAACGACATCCACTTCGTTAAGGCAACAATGGGTCTCAAGATGTCGTCTGCGTTTTTGACTGCCTTCGGTATTTTGTTTGGCTGTTTTCTGCATGAAGGCTACGGTGGTAAGTACACAGTACTTTTTTTTTTATAGCAGTGGGACTTAAATTATAACAATACATGTTAACTTCTGTAAAGTGAATGGTCTTCTTGTGGCTTTTAAAATAAAATATAAAAGGTGACTTAATTACTTTATTTGCATAGTTTTGGATGCAAACATAATGCTAAATAAAAAAGTGCTTTATCATAGTGAATTAATTGTTCATTTAGCGAAGCAGTGGTGAAGCTTGAATGGTTGTTAGGGTATACAGTTTCTTCCAAACTAGATCAGTGTTATGTTTTTCCCTTCCAATAAAAAACTTATGCTAACCTACGCACATTCCCAACTATCTCCTGTAGGCAAGCAGACAAAGGCATTTGTTTCGTCTCGTTTGGTTAGCCGATGATGGGGAGTTTGGGGTTTGAAACTCTGACGTGTGTATTGAGGGTAATTTTTTCTAGATGGTTTCCGTGAAAATGAAATTCTACCTGCCTCATCTCTACCTCATTAGTGTGTATATTATTAAGATATTCCAGAAGGCATAATACAGGAGTCGATCCAATATATTTTCCTAGGGGAGTATGCATTATTAAAATACTTTTTTTTTTTGCTGTGCGTTTTACTACCCGTCCGGACTATAGGGGCCGACACATTTTACGGTGGTAGAAAGAAAACATACCCAAGTACTAGCATGGGCACCCATAAATAGGTGATAAGGGGGGGCTGAAGTTCACCCTTATCATTCTTAAATATTTACTTTTTTTTTGTTCATTTTTATAAAAAATAAAATGGTGTTTTAGGGATTTGACTGCAATTTGCTATTAACAACTTTGAATCATCAATATCCGAAATAAAAGATAAAAATGATAAAATATAGATTTCCTCCCATTCGCTCTTCATCAGCTTTCTTTTCATTTTGTCCTTTTCAATAAACTTACGAAAAATGTAATGTTTATTTTCGATGGGTTTAGCTACAGCTAAATTTTAGTTTTTATTAATTTTTCTGAAATTATTTTCTAAAACGAAAATTGGCGTTTGAAACTGATAGTGCAGAGTTATGTTCAGATGCTTAAATTCCTGAAAATTTTTTCAAGAAGGGAGGAGGGGGGAATTGCCATACCCCTGGGAGATGGGACTCCAAATCCGCCACCCAATTTGGAAAGTTCACAAGGGTACCCTTGAGTACTAGTCATACCTAACACTTAAATCTACACCATTCAATTTATATTTGCACGGGTAAGATGGAGGTGTAGCAAGGAGATAAATGTGGTTGGAGTAATCACACTAGTACCCGCTTTGGTGGCCGCGTTGTTTAAGGCGTCACTCTGACAATAGACTAGACTGCAGATTATGGGGAGATCATGGTCCAATCCCAGTCGTCTGTACTGAGGGAGGTTTTCCCTAAGTGGTTTTCCACTCTCTATCTCTACGCGAATACGGGTACACTTCCTTTAAATTCAACTTCCCTACCCCTAACATATTTGCATAATTATTACACAAACGTGTCACCCGAACGGTAGTAAGACACAGTGCTAAAAAAATACGTTGGTGGTGTGGGAACGATTAAGGAAGAATTTAGAGGAAACATACCCGTATTTGCTTGGAGGGAGAGTGAGAAACCATTTAGAAAGAACCACTCCTTCCGGGATTCGGACCCCATTCTCTCCGTCATCAGTAAACCAGACTACATGATCTTGACGTTTAGTCTGCGTGTCCACCATTGCGAGTAATATCAAACTTACTTATGTAGATGTATTAGGCCTACTGTTTAAAACAATGTAATGAGGGTATTGCTATGAAAATGATCAATGTGGGGATGTAGGGGAAGCGGGAAAAGCTAAGTGTTTTTACAGTTTTTATATCAAAACTCTTTTTGGTCAAAATAAAAAATACATTTTTCCAGTAGAAACAAAGAGTTTAATTTTCTTCACATGGTGATACCAACAGTTGTTTAACATCTCTCAAACCCGCCTCTGTGGCGTAGTTGGCAAACGCGCTAGTCGTGTTGAGCCCGACTGCCGAGGACGGGGAGATCGAGGTTCGAATCTCGGTCGGGTGAACTGGGGGTGGTTTTTCCTAAATGGTTTTCCACTCTCCCTCCACGCAAATGCGGGTTCGCTTCCTCTAAATTCAACCTTCCCAATTCCTAATCCATTAGCGTAATTAGTACTTAAGCGTATAACCCGAACGGCTAGTAAGACGCGGTGCTAAATAATAATAATAATAAAAAACATCTCTCAAGGGTGTTTTGGGATTTAATGACGACTTTTTATCTTCATTTAAAAAGTTTCTCATCTAATATCGTTATTCTCATGACAGATATTCAACAAACTGTTGATATCACCATGCGAGGAAAATTAACCTCTATGTTTGTGCTGGAGAAATATTTTATTAATTTTACCAAAAAATGCTTTGCCATAAAAATTGCAAAAACACTGGCCTTTTCTCGCGTTGCCTACATCCCCACCCTAAGTTAACAATATAATGCAAAATAATAATTTTAAAAAAATGATAAAACACTACAATATATTTATTTTGTGTTTGCATGTTTCCAGCTAAACAATTGAAACAAAAATAAATTGAAAAACACAAAAAATGAAATAACACAAGTCACAAACTAGCAAGCAGTTACTGTCCCAATAATAACTATCAAAATAGGTAAACAACACTAAATATATTTGATCAAACTTTATTTTAATTTTAAAACAATGTAATAATTGCATTTTCTTGTGAGGGAATTCTTCCGTATAATTGGCCCTCAACTATGTTTTATCGTAGTTATGTTTTTACCTTTCTTAGTTTAGTCATATTAACAGATTATAGACAGTAAAATAAATAAATAATAATAACAATCAAAGTTTATTATCTGTACGGAGCAACTGAAAGTACCATTAAGTACCATTAAGTACCATTAAGTACCATAAAGTACCATTATGTACTGGTAAAACTAAACACACACGCAACACGATTCTATAGTCTAGAACAACTCGATCGTATTACAGTGGTTCTCAATAGGTAACCCGCAGGTCATAAGCGGCCCGCGAAGGATGTTAGTTAATCAAACTGAAAAAAAAAATTCTATAATCCAACAATACTGTTTTTCACAGTTCATCTGAGGAGTAACGGGAAAATGGATAGCGAAGGTCATTATGGGAGAATAGAGGGTGAAGGTCATTATAAAAACAGTCACGCTCGCTTATTTTTTGGACTAAATTTACAACTAAATATCAATATTGTAAGAAACTCGCCATTTTATTTTTAATTTCTCTCGACACCTTGAATAGGAAGTATTGTGACCGTAAAAAAAAAAAATTGAACTAGATATTTTGATAAATGTTGACGTTTCATAACCCCCTGGATAAAAAAAAAGTGGTTTTCGCAATGCCTTATGTCCATCTGGCTATACCTCGGACAAGAGCTGACACCAATTGGGCTAAAACTCCTCCCGAGGGGTTTTTGGAATTAGATATCCAAATATAAAATGAAGGATAGTTAACTTAAGGGGGGGGGGGGGGTGCGGGGTAAAAAAATCATAATTTTTTTTAAACCGATTATGATTAAATTTTATATCTAGACATTGTTCATCATAATAAACAAGATGGAAATTCTCATTTTCTCATGAAAATGACTTTGAGGGTACTTTACATGGGGGAAATTTTCCAATTTTCCTAATTTCTCCGCAAATATTTGAGATATGAAATAACTTATCGCTGTAAAGTTGTAATACTGTTAAAGATAAAAAAAATCTTTTATTTGAAATATAATTTTATAAGATCCAATCATCTCTGATCAATAAACAATATTATATATACTTTTTAAATTGAGGTCTTTGAAAATGAATTTGATTCTTATGCTCGTTGATGGACAAAGATATTTCTCTTTTCTCAATTTTTCTGTCAAAAGTGTTCTTAGCTCCTAATGCCATAATAGTAAGTAAGTAACAAGTGTATATTGTTTCATTTATGATCTTTGGTGTAGTGTTTATACAACAATGAATATACTTTATTTCGTTTCACAAATCTTACGAGTTTTTATTAAATATATATTTAAAGACAAAACCGCGAGAGGGTCTGTGTGGTGTAACGCGCCATTTATTTTACTATATTTGGGTCTACCTACAAAAAATGGGAATCAGGCTTCTCTGACACGAAAAATATAAAAAAATAGTTACTGGAACACGTTACCAGCCTCGGTGGCCTCACGGTCTAAGGCGCTACTCTCGCAGTAGACTAGACCGCTAATGACGGGGAGATCGAATCTAATCTTGGTCATATGTACTAAGGTTTTTTTTTCCAAAATGTTTTTCCACTCTCTCTCCACTCAAATGTGGCTACACTTCCTATAAATATAACTTCCCAAGTCCCTTAAACCACTAGGGAAAAAGTGTAAACGTATAACCCAAATGGGTAGTAAGAAGCGGTGCTAAGATATATATATATATACATATATATACAAACATATATTGTATCTGGCAATATCCGGTCAGGGGTTTGAACCCCATTTCCCTGTCACATGAAATTTCTTGACTTTTACTCATACTTATCAAGTATCAATCAAATTTGTAAACTAAATATCATAGTAAATATAATTTTTTAATTTATAATAATATTGATGAATTTACTCTGTACCAAAGAGAATTCATGAAAAAAAAAAGGTCAAGTCTACTAATTAATTTTCATTCACAAATAAATGAGTCACAAATCCGTGAGCGCTCGTAAAAATACAAATTTCCCCAAACGAACATAAAAATTGGACGAATAAGACCCGTAATTTATATAACAAAATAAACACGAAACGTGCAGCATCTACGTTTTACCCCGCTCCCCTTTTACCTCCTGTCCTATTTATCCGACGACTCTTCGTAACTACGAATTAGGCACGAACACGAGGCCAAACGTTTCCGCGAGAGAGAGAAAAAAAAACACGCCTCTCTTTCACCCCCTTATTTCACCCCCCTTCCCCTGATGTGCGAGAGTTGTCAATTTTAGTCGAGTGAAGGGTAAATTTCACTGGTAAACATCGTCGTCAGATACTCCACGACTAGTAATGCTTGCGTGAATGTACGGATGGATGTGTGCGTTTACATGTATGTGTGTGTGTGTGTGTGTGCTCAGGTAGGGGAAAAAAAGGGGATCGCATGACGGAAGTACTTACTCAAACGTTGGTCGAAGAGTGAAATAGGTAACATTGACTTCCGAAGTTTTATTTAAAAAGATACATATTATTTATGGTTGAATCAAGTGCAGCTAAGAGTGTATAACCCGAACGGTTAGTAAGACGTGGTGCTAAATCAATAAAAAGAATAAATAAAGTGCAGCGCTATTGACGATTGGCGACTCTTTTTATTTTTAAAGTAATTTATCCGCATTTTCGTGGAAGGAGAGTGATAAACCATTTAGGGGGAGGGAAACCCTCAGTAGACCCTACCGGGTTTCGAACCTTGATCTCCCCGTCATCAGCAGAGTCAGTCCAACATGAGAGTGACGGCTTTTAGAGCATTCTACCACTGAAGCGGGTTGATTGGTGACTTGATAGGTAGTTCAAGGATGGTGAGGGTGAATTGTAAATAATATTATTATTATTAGCACCGCGTCTTACTACCCGTTCGTATTATACGCACTTACGCTAATGTGCAATGGTAGGGTGATTGTGAGATGAAATGGAGGACCTACAGTTTAACAGTGGAATCCGAACCACGGTGGAGGCCTGGCATTCCTCACATTCACAAGTTGTGATCAATACATATCTTGTCAGAGGTGAAGGAGGGGTTTGGCAATCAGATAAATTTATGCCGGGGCCGAGGATTGAACCCCGGACCCTCAGCACAGAGGTCTGACACCTGACCCCTAGACCACCAGGTCACCCTTGTAAATAGTAGTTGATAGACCTATTTTGTACGCACATTCTAAGATACAACCTTAGATCATCCTAATTAGTCATGAACTTTGACGCACAACTTAGTTCTTCAGGCCGGTAGGTGATTAAACAACGGGGGCTGAGTGGTCTAAGGTGTTAGACTCTTCGCATTGTTCCACTTCGTCCGACATTTTAGCTCAGTCGGTAGCGTGTCTGTCAACTGAGCTAAAAATCCAGAGTTCGATTTCCGGTATGGCCAAAAATATATCATTGTGGAAATGTGGGTTTACCCTTTCACAGGGGTGAATTTAACGGCCGGGGAGCTGGGTGTTGTGTCTATTCTAGATTTAAGTTGCTGTAGTTAATTATACGTGTGGTCATAGAATCAGCCGGTTCAGAAAGTGCACGTCAAAATACCTCAAATAAATAAATAAAATGTTCCAGTTCAGTGAATTCAACGACGACAGGGCGGTTTGAGTTTGAAACGCAAACAGCTACACAAAGGTACGGTTTCCCACACTGGTTTTATAATATTAGTTTTACCATAGAGTCTTACCGCTAATGTGGATGCACATCTTCTAAGACTATCCTAATCATCATTATCATTTAGATTAAACAGTACTAATCTCACAACTAATTAGGTCAAGGGGGAAAGGATGAAGAGGGAATTGAAGCTTTAATCACCGAAAAATGGACGAAAAAAAATTGCCTTAAGAAACAGATTTTGAACCCCGTCCATCCATTTTTCAATTAAGTACAGAAAAAAAAATTTGCTAAGCCTTTTTTTTTCAATTTTATAGTCAATGAATGTTCCAAATACCGATATAGTTTCATAAAATTCCATTGAATTTCCATTATTTTAAGTACAGTCCCAACCAATTTTTACATTATATGAGAACAAAAAACAAATTATATCTCATAATTAAATACCGTACCATCTAGTTTTAATTAATATTGGAGATTAGAGGGAAAATATCCAGATTCGTTAGCCCGATTTCCACCAAATTCCAGCTCTCACTTATAATAAAAAAAAGTCCGATATCATTCCAGCATTTAAAATATCAGAAAGCACCTTGCCATAAAATACGCTTTATTTTTATTGAATTCATTGCTTCACGAACAAAATGAAATAAAACGATGTTAATTAATAAACCAAAATGGCTATGTTCTGACTGTCCAACAAACCAGATTTTAGCTTTAGAAGGAAATTTAGTCGGGAACATAACAACAGGCCGATTTTGATTGATTTTTTTTTTACTGTTAGAGGGCGTTCAAGTATTAAGTAAGCATTTAAGGGGGCCGGTGGGGTTCGAGCTTTGCTTATTTTTACTGTCAAGGGGGAAGGGGGCTGGAACAATACTTACATAAGAAGTGTCGAGACGTGGATTCAAGGATCTTGGTCATCAGCAGGGCCCGGATTTTGATTAACTTAAAATTGCAAAAAAAAAACAAACATATAAAATGACTCTAAAAACTCAAAATAATGACTTTAAATCTGCAAGAAAATACATAAAAAATTTAATTGAGATTCCATAATATGATGTATTTATTACAGGGGTTAGGATTTACACTATACATATAAGCAAAAATCCTAGTATGTCCATTTCCCGTTTTTCCTCGGTGTGGACTCGTCTGGAATAGAATGACCCATATACAATCCCAGGAAATCCTTTAGTTTAACATTGCTCAGGTTCCACAGAGGAACAATCGCAGATACCAGAACGTCACACAAATCTTTATAAAATATTAAGGATTTTTCTGGACTCGTGATTGCATTTTGTGCAAGTAATAATTGAGAGGTTTTCTTTTTATCAATATTCTGGATACAACGGACATGTTTGTTGCGAATGCTATACTGTTGAATGGTTAAATCTTTTATCTGATGCCAGCCACTTTCACTTCACATATTTTACAGAAAAGTATTTTACTCTCTGTAGAAAAAATATCCTCTCCGAATGAAGTGATAATTTGCCTCAAATGACTCGCTTTAGATGGTTTGGTTTAAAGTATTCTAAATACACATAAAATTATTGCAAGCAAATAAATAGTACGTGCACTTTATAAATGAAAACTATGAATTTAAAATCTTTTGACAGCTAAAATCATGTGTTCTACTTAACATTGGAATACAAATACCTGCTTTAAAAGTGACAGCTCCCCCATACCCTATGCAGCCCTTTCCAGACATGGTATTGTGAGTGACTCACCAGGAATGTAAAGACGTTACAAATTTCATTTGAACTCTAAAAATTGCTCTCCCCTCCCCCTGCAACACTTTCTAACTTAGGTGTAGTGAAGGTCTCACCAGGAATGTGGATTTTATAAGCACTCAGGTAAAGAGGCACAAAGTTCCTTTGGACTCTTACATCATCTTCTTCAGTCAACAAGTGTGTGGTAAAATATCTGATGTTTGAATAATATGTTTTATCAAAAAACCGATAATTCATATAGGCCTATATAAACTTTTTTTAAGTCATTTACAAACCATTTTAAATTTTCTTTCAAAAAATGCTTAAAAATGACTTATTAAACAAAAAAAAAAGCAAAACATGACCTAAAAATTTAAAATGGCAAAAAATGACCAAATGATCATAACAGAGTTTATGTACTTATGAGCATTGTCCTTGATGGACCAAAAAAAAGATGGCATGTCATCAAAAACCAGGTCCTGGTCATGAGCATAGCGGTATTAAATGACAAACTTTTTAAATTAAGAAAAGTTATTGTCATTAAATTCCAAGACATCCTTAATATCCGAGACATCCTTCAAGAACTGTTGATATCACCGTGTGAGGAAACTTAAACTTTATGTTTCTACTGGAGCTATATATATATATCTATATATATAGCTATATATATGTATATAAATATATATATGTATATAAATATATATATAAATATATGTATATATATAAATAATAATATATATATTATTATTATTTTTTTGGCTGAAAAAGATTTTGTTATAAAAACTGCAAAAATACTGCTCTTAACTCGCGTCCCTTACACGCCCACCTCAAGTTAAGCGAGATTCCTTTAAAGTCATCCTCCTAGTCTTGACCGCGCGGATCAAGTCGTAAAAGAAAACATCTAGTGAGCTTTCTAAAAAAAATAAAAAAGAGAGGTTTTGATATAAACTTAAACTTTGTGAATATAACTTTTTATACCTGGCTGTACGTGTGATTGAGTGTAGACTGCGAGCGATTAGCTTAGATAAACAACGAGTTTGTTGCCTACGTGCGTTGATTTATTTATTGCACCTAGTTTTTTTTACAACAGGTTTGGGGAGGGAGTAATTTATAACAATATTTTGACAGCAGTTTATTTTGGGGTGAGGGTGAGGCAAGAGGGGGGGGGGGACTAGTTTATTCGTCACTAAATAGAGCCATGGGTACGTGTCCACGATGGCGTGGTATGAAAGAGGGATGTTACCACATACCATAGTCAAATATTGATAGCAATCAGTCACGTTACGGCGATAGGGCAGACATTTAGCTCGTTTGTTGGGTAACTATTTTAGAAGAAATAAAAAGGTCGAATGGGTCCGAGGAGTCACTCTCGCATTAGACTGAACCGCCAATGATTGATGAGAGATCCACGCAAATTTGGGCACACTTCATCTTAAATAAACCTTCCCCATCCCTAACACATTATTTTAATCAGTACATACGCGTACAACCCGAACGTGGGTAGTGAGACGCGACCTGATAAAAAATAGTAAGCTATTTTTAAATATTATGTGACATAAATGTATGTATGTATATATGTATGTATGTATATATGTATGTATATGTATGTATGTATGTATGTATGTATGTATGTATGTATGTATGTATGTATGTATATATATATGTATGTATGTATATATGTATGTATATATGTATGTATGTATGTATATATGTATGTATGTGTGTATGTATATATGTATGAATGTATGTATGTATGTATGTATATATGTATGTATGTATGTATGTATGTATGTATGAATGTATGTGTGCATGTATGTATGTATATATGTATGAATGTATGTATGAATGTATGTATGTATGTATGTATGTATGTATATATGTATGAATGTATGTATGTATGTATGAATGTATGTGTGCATGTATGTGTGTATCTATTTATATGTAGACGTGGACTAAAGCGTCAGTCTCGTATTGTCTCTACCTGGGAGATTTGAGTTCGAATATAAGCCAATATGACGAAGGGGAGGTAGGAGTGGTGTTACACATGTGATCTTTTTTTTTGTCCTTGGGCTTATGTGGGCACACTTACTTATTTTAAACCAACCTAATATCATATCTAACTTTATATTGAGCTATTAATAAAACGTGTTTTAATTCTAAGATTAGATATAAAAAAAGTTAAGCTAGTTTGTAATTCCTGCTGTCCAGTTAATTAATATCCAAGATCTAGGGCTGGGTATTAGACGGACTATCCTATATTAAGTCAGTTTGTGAGTAGTATGTTGAAATTAATAGTAAATAAAGTTAAATACCAGATTAAATGATTAACTCCCAATAAGAACCTCAGGTCCTTAGTTTGATAGATGATATGGAGGGTAACGCACCTCCAATTTTTTTTTGTCAAGGGTCGCGGCGAAGGGGTAGTAAGTGGGAGGGGAGATTAAATTATAGAGGGGTTGGGGGTGAATATTCCGATGGCGTGCAGCATGATACGAGGGTGTCATTTGTACAACATGACACAAGGTGTCCGACCAGTTTCTGGAAGTCACGTGAAAGAAGGGGGATACGTAGGATTCAGGAGGCCTGGGGCAATGGAAATGTGAGGGGCCCGCTTTTACATAAAATAATTAACTTAATTCCTGTGTGTCATAATATATAAAATTAAGTAGCACTACATGGAAAAAGTATAAAGGTTTTACTCAATTACTAAGCTGCATTATTCATTTGCATTTCTAACCTTATTCAAAAGAACGTGGTTCTGTAAAACAGCAATTTTTTAAAAATGATTTTGGTAATAATTTCTCCCTCTCCACATGAACGGCTCTGGTCACGTGCTTTTTTTTTTTAACACTAACTTGCTAACAGTTCGTATTATACACATATTAACTAATTACGCTAATGTGTTAGGGATAAGAAAGGCTGAATTTAGAGTAAGAGTACCCAGATTTTCGTGGTGGAGGAGTGGAAAGCAATCTATGGAAAACCCATCAGTACATCCTGCCAGAATTCGAACTCGATCCCCCCATAATCAGTAGTTCAGTCTAATACGAGAGTGATGCCTTAGGACACTCGACCAATGAAACGGGTAGGCATAAACCATGTGGTAGGGATGAAGAAAGTAGAATTTAGGACTGTAGCCGAATTTGCGTAGAAGGAGCTTTGGAAACCATCTAGAGAAAATCAACCTCGGTTCTCCCCACCGGGATTTGAATCCCGACCTAACCATCATCAGCAAGACATTTGTATGAATATACATTATTTATACGAATAGATATACAGTATATATAATAAAATATATCTAAAATAATTATATATATATTATCAGACATTAAATATTACTTTTTCTGTAATTATAATGATGTTTATAAAGTTAAAATATGTAATAATTAAATTCTTATTATAATATAAATAAAATACTCTTTTTATTTGATGAAAGCTCACCAGAAAAAAAAATGCAAATTTTGTAAAAGGTATTGGTTTTTTTATATTCTAACGTGATCTTCCCTTGCTAGTGGGACACTTTACAGCAAAACTTAAGACCGGTTCTTGTAGAGTAAGGAGATGATAGAAAGATCTTTAGTAAGAATATAGTCCGAGAACTGCAATAAATTTTTCAATTAAATTAAATCAAATCTAGTTGAAAAATGACACCTGGACACGGGAATCGAACCCATAATCTTTACCCTAGCTTGCCAATGCTTCCCCACTGAGATATCTAGGAATCGTATCGTGCTCAGTCATTCTTAGCGCATTGTTTAACCCTAGCAATCCTAGAGATAGGATTAGTGTGGTGAGGGTACGGGGTAGGAAGATAGTCGTCAAGCACATACTTTAAATCTTTTGTGATATCGACACACTAATTTGTATAGAATTATTTATTTTTCCGTGTAGTTATCTACTAGACTCTTATTTACTTATTCAAGCTAGTTTTGTGTTATATTTGTAAACAGCTGGTCAACTATTACAGCTATTTGTAGGTAGTTCTAGTCGAAACAACCACTTCCCTCCATTTTCAAAATAACAGGGAATTTTTCGACGGCATTTATATATGGCAACACTGTTTGATGCTAAGGGGGCCGCCTCGTTATGCGAGAAATTGCCGTGCAGACATTTAGCTTTAACGCAATATTTAACTCTACCATGCGTTATTTCAAAATATTGCTCACACCAAAATAAAGCCGAAAGATTCCACAAGGGCCCTTTTTCCTTAACAACCCTAAAGTTGGAGTTTTATTAAATAAAAATAATGTATGAAAATGTGACACTAGCTCATTTTCAGCGTATAGCCTGAACGGGTAGTAAGGCGCGGTGCTAATAATAATAATAATAATAATAATAATAATAATAATAATAAGTAGTTTTGTTTCCCCTATTTATTATTGACATAACAAAGGATGGTTGTAGGTTAAGGGCGAAAGGGAGTATAAGCTTGGACAGGATAGGAAGTAGTTCCAGAAAACGACACAGACCATTGCTTTTCAAGCCGTGGGACCTGGCAACGATTGATGCTTTCTCGCTAACCTAGACGAACGTATTATAAAGGCAGCGTCTGTGATGGCCATGTATATAATGCATCGGCTACTTAGATGTAATATTAATATAACATAACCACAGATGACTCGGGGAGAGCTCTTAAGCTGCCGACCCTTAACGATTTAATTTAAATATCTGTATCAGTGCACGGCATATATCCGTGCCAAATATAAATACTATTTATTGTGTACCAACCCTGCGCAATAAAATCTTGCACTAACGACAGTGTAGAGCCACTTCCAAGTAGAGTCTGTTCATGATAGGTTTTTACCTGTATGACAGTTCAAAAGTCATCTGTTTAGGTTTTGGGTTGCCAACACTTGTAAAAGATCACTGTTTTGTTGTAAATATTAAGTGTTTTAATTACATGTTATATTTCACATTTAAAATAACGTAAACTTAAATTTTCTAATACTCTTTCATTACTTTTAATAATTTATTTTTATCCAACTCTAAACAATATTTTAAACATAATTAAAGGTACTTATTCTTCGTTTTGGAATGTTATCTATGATGTGCAATATAGTGCATACATTTATACCTTCTAATACAGGCATCGTATTTACTTGTAAAAGAGAAAATACTTGCCATTTTTTATATCTATAATATAGCCTATTATTTTATGATTATTTTATCGTATTTAGAAATATTTAACTGAATAAATTATTTGTATTCACTACGTGGGTGCACCATTGTAAAGAACTTGTTTCCGTCATGCTCAACCACATGGTTTAAATTCATTGCTCGCCATTTTGAAGCTATTTTTATTAGACCTTTTGTGTAAGTGCTGTGAATAATAATTGTTTAAGCGGAATAAAACGATAAATAAACTTTGTTTCCGAACTCAAATAAATATAAATAATATTGGCCTAAATTACTGTGGTTAGCTCTCAAATTCATACATTACCATATGTTTTATATTACAGCTATCCAAAGTGATAGATGTCAGCCGTTGGCGTTAGGGACTATTTCTAGTAACTTTTTGAGCTGTCATCCAAGTAAACTAAGGTCGTGAATAAATTATACCCGGTGGCTGTGGTATCAAAGATAACTCATTGTAGTCGATGATTTACACAAGTCCATCACAGACTTTGCCTTAAAATATGGGTACAAAATTACTCTAATCAAGGGACGATTCGTGGCTAGCTCAGTGGTAAAGCATGAGTGTTTTAAGCTTAAAGCCCCGGTTTTGAGCCCGGTGTACAGATACCATTTTTCCACTAGATTTAATTTAATCGAAAGATCTAAGAAGATACATCTTCATTGTATCTACTCTAGACAATGGGGACAATTTCGTCATATGCTCCCCCCTATTTTCCCCTTCATTGTGTCAGGGCAATCGTGACGTCATCTGTCACAGTCGTATATTCTCTAAGCAGAGCCACCATGCAATTTCCCGACTACCCCCCCACCCTCCGGGAATGACAGATGAGAGTTGACGTCACCATTGTGGCGAACAACAGTTTTTTTTTTCGGTGGAAAAAAAATAATAAAAAATAACAATTTAGGAAATGTTGTGTCACAAAAAAAATGATATATGTTCTCAAGGATAATACTCGATTACGACACGACCCATTTAAGGGTAAGACGATGTCCTCCCTTCCCCTTTTTGCCCCCTCTCCCCCCTCGTCATCTCGTCCGTTCGCACGTTATTAAAGGCCTGGAGCTGACCTAATATATGAATAACTAAACTTAACTAGTGGATTGGTTGTAAGGGAGGCTGACATTGCAATCATAAAAGGTACTCAAAAGCTATAAATATGGTAAATATACAGATAGCCCGAAGGGGTAGTAAGACGTGAAGCAACACAAAATATACCTCTCTCTCACACACACACTATATATATATATTTTTTTTCTTCACTCATACAGGGTGATTCGTAATTGTATACAATAACGTGGTGCAGTGAAGTCTACACTGAAAAAGAAACTAAAATTGTCATACCAACACGTTGCCGGGACTGCTTCTTAATAGAGAAACTGACAGGAACAGATCAGACAGAGACTATCATTATGTCGTAGAGTTTTTTTATTGGTCTGAGTATTGGAACATTGCAAATTCATAGGAGATGTTCAAAGTCTCCACCGTTGTACTCACAACACAGTTCAACCCTCTTGCACCACAACTGTCGTGTTCGTTGGAAGATGGGTGGCATATCCCGGATCATATTTCCAGCAGCCACAATTGCACTACACAGACGTTCTCTTATGTTGTGCTGTTGGGGCGTACACAATTCCTTTCTTGTGGCCCCACAGCCAGAAGTCGCAAGGTGTGAGATCGGGAGATGGCCTGTTGCGCCCAATACATCGCCTGGGACTCACTTCAGCGGTGGACAGAAGACACAAAAACAATTTAAAACGGGAACTCAGGAACAGGGAAGAGGCAGTTGAGATATTATATGCCCCTACCCCTACCAACTGCAAATCCTGGGTGTGAAGAAGAATGTGTAAACACATACCTGTTAACCAATGGCGTACACAGTAACAGAGGGTAGGTCGAGGATCCGATTTTGGTACAAATTAGCTTAATTATTACCATTTGCTTCCTTTGAAAAAAATTCCCGTTGGGAACCACACTTTTTAGGGGGCATCGCTGATTCTCTATCTTTCTTATCCCCTTACTTCAAATCAAATTCCCAAATATCACATTAATTGATATATATATATAATGTTGCAATTATAAAAATTATTATGTAAAAAGCCACCCCCCAGCTCAAAATCCTGGGTGCGCCCCTGCATGTTTGTACTCCAGTAATGTGGGCTGCTTAACGTTATAGGAGTACAGATTTATCTGATTACCAAACCCTTCCTTCACCTCTGACAAGATGTGTATTAATCACAACTTGTGAATGTGAGGAATGCCAGAAATGTGAGGAATGCCAGGCCTCCACCGTGGTTCGGATTCCACGTTAAACTGTAGGTCCTCCATTTCATCTCACAATCACCCTATCAATTCACATTAGCGTGTGTATAGCCCGAAAGGGTAGTAAGACGTGGTGATAATAATAATAATAATAATAATAATAATAATAATAAACACTATAGGAAGTTTAAGAATCAAATAGCTGAAACTATTATTTATGCTTTTTAGTGAGGAATTCTCCATCTAAATATCTTATTCCGAAAATTGAAGAATGACACCTGGACACGGTAATCGAACCCGTACCTTATGAGTGAAGAATGGCCCTGAGATTGGGACGATTCCTGGATAGCTCAGTGGTTAGAGTATTCACATACAAAGCCAAAGGTCCCGGGTTTGAATCCCGTGTCCAGGTGTCATTTTTCAATTTTCAGAATATTATAGGAAGTGCTTAAAATGGCTACTTTCGGCCAGAGTATAAGCTTGCAGTCATCCTGTCGTGTATACAAGAAGGCTGCCAACAAATCCAATAAACACCCTATATCCTCAAATGTTGGCACTATTATCGCTAATAGCGGTGACCGCTTGGTCGGTATAGCGCACTTACTGGCTCACACCACGAAGTATTTTCTTATTGAAATGTTATAACTGCATAGATACTAGGAATTATTTTTTTAATTCAACAGATTTTGTAATGAGAAGATAATGCAGGCCATGAACTTTGTATCCTCTTTGCTTGTTTGGTTGTAAAATACACATTCCTTGTGAGACTGCAACTAGACTGGAGAGGGTAGCTATTACTTCTGAAGCAGGTATTACACATTCCTGTGAGACTGTAACTAGGCTAGAGAGGGTAGCTATTACTTCTGAAGCAGGTATTACACATTCCTGGTGAGACTGCAACTAGACTGGAGAGGGTTGTGTTGGGAGTGAGTAGCTATTACTTCTGAAGCAGGTATAACACATTCCTTGTGAGATTGCAACCATGCTGGAGAGGGTTGTGTTGGGAGTGAGTAGCTATTACTTCTGAAGCAGGTATTACACATTCCTGGTGATACTGCAACTAGACTGGAGAGGGTTGCGTTGGAAGGGGGTAGCTATTACTTCTGAAGCAGGTATTACATATTCCTTGTGAGACTGCAACTAGACTGGAGAGGGTTGTGTTGGAAGTGAGTAGCTATTACTTCTGAAGCAGGTAATACACATTCCTGGTGAGACTGTAACTA
>CABFWO010002190.1:109362-133132 GCA_902155825.1 Timema genevievae
TTTTTTTTTTATTTTTTGTTTTTTTTTTTTTTTTTTTTTTTTGTAAATTTGAATTAATTTGTTTTAAATCCTTAGGTAATTTTATAGGTAAGTTTTGTAATCATTTTAGGCCATCAAAGTCTATGCTCTGCTTATTACTGTACATATATCATTAGTGGAAATGAGAAAGGTAACGGTTTGATTACTTTGACACCATGGGAGGTCGGACAGACGAAAAATAACGAACCTAATTTTCCTTTGAGGTGGTGTGAGGGTAAGGATGTCTAATTTATTATCTAATCAAGAAGTCCTTAGTCATCAAACTCAGTTGGCATCGCATCATACTTATCTAGTCGCCTTTAATCTGGCCATCATCTGTCTTCATCATACTTTGGACGCCCGCCAAGGAAACGACGCTACAATTCGGGCGCCGCCGTCTGAAGAAACGTTTTCGCAAAACGAGCTTAACTTTTCAAATTAAATTTGGTAGAAAATCCATTTATGATGGATGCTTTTTTTATTATTCTTTTTAAGGGGTAAGAGGGTGAAGGAATTGTGTATTTGCAAATACTAGTACAATACCTTCTATTTAGTCTCTTTATTACCTTCCACCTAATATTACGAGATAATTAATTAACTGAAAAATCTATGGCCTTAAGGAACTCGAAATCTTATGAATGTGAGAATGTAAGTTTACCATTTGACTTTATCCTGAGCCAATGCCTCTTTCAAACCTATTTTAACATTATCTTCTCTTCGATGCCTCGTTCTACAAAGAGTTCGTGTATCTTCAGGTTTCCCAACTAAAATGTTGTGTACACGCTTGTTATAACACCCCTTGATTGGACTTAATATGTTTGGGTATGCATACAAACCATAAAGTTCTTCATTATGTAACTCTACATTCTCCTGGGTTGTTTAATTTGTTTTTTTAACACCGCATCTCACTACCTGTTCAGGTGTATACGCATATTAAATAATTATGAAAATGAGTTAGGGATTAGGAAGGTTAAATTGAGATGAAGTGTACCCAAATTTGCGAGGAGAGAGAGTGTTAAGCCATTTAGGAAAACCACCCTCAATACACCCGACCGCAGTTCAAACCCCGATATCCCTGTCATCGGCAGTTTAGTCTATTGTGAGAGTGATGCCTTAAACTATGGGTTCACCAAAGCAGATTCTTGTCTGTTCGTCCCTCTTAAAGTAGGAGGATAAGGAATGGACGTTAAGGGCAGTATCTTTACAGTTTTTTTTATATAAAATCTAATTTTTTATAGAAAATAAATCAAATATTGCTTCATTAGAAATCTAGAGTGTAATTATCTTCAAATGGTGACTTCAACAGTTGTTGAATATCTGTGAATTGTGTTCTAAAATTTAATGACAATTTTTTCTCTTAGTTTAAAATGTATGTAATCTAATTCTAATATGATGATGACAGATATTCAACAACTGTTGATATCACCTTGAGTAAAAAATTAAACTCTATTTTTCTACTGCAGCCATTATTTTATTTATTTTCTCAAAAACATTTTTTTGATATAAAAACTGCAAAAACACTAAACTTTTCTCGTTTCTTACACACACACACACCTTAACCCCAAAAATTAATATTTTTCTCAATAATTGATTAGCTCTCGAAAACTATCAATTTATTTTCTCAGTTCAAAGTCAAATACCACGCTTCACATCCGTAAAAAAAACACATAAAAACGAGTAAATAGGATTAAACTAAATAGCAACAATCCCTACCTACAGGAAGTATGTGCTTTACCTCCTCTTAAATTACATTCCCATCTCTTGGCACAATTTACAAGTATTTAAATTTGTCAACTTTTTCAAAAGATTGTTGCCTCTCTCTATGGATCCAGGTATGCACAAAAGTGAGAACATAAAACAAATGTTTAAAAAATAAAACAAGGTAGAGTTTATTTTAAAATATAGCTCCATAAAAAACCTTGACGTTTAGGATACATTACAATAAACACAACGTAAACATTGATATTTTTTTTATAGATCAGGAAGTCCACTTTCATCCACCAACATTGATTGAAAGTCACTAAAATTTGGTATTATATAAATATATTTTATTTGATCTTTTAACTAAATAAGTAGCTGTTATTACATTTTGGTGGTTTCCTTGTTTTTACGACAAAGTTTAGCAGTTGTGATGTTTCTAGATTCCAATGAATACAAGGTCGTACACACGGGCGGGGGCTGGGGGTTTGAACCCCTCCCATTGAAAATTAATGTACACTACTGTATGTAAAACAATATCAATTTAATGAAACGAGAACAAAAACGGTTCAAGTAGTAAATTCCAGTGAGAAGTGATATTTGTAAGACTCTTACTTAATAATTTATTCCCTGAAGTTTAATGTATATCTTGGACAAGCTGTTGGTATTGATGCGTCATGAGTGGCTGAGTGCTGCAAATGGCTGTGTTTGTTTATTTGTGCTTACATTTTTTTTATCGTCCTAATAAGATACAAATATTTAAATTAATTTTTATTCCTTAAGGTAACATCTCAATAATATTTTATGTGTCATAAATCACCATAAATATATCACAAATAAGGTTATTGTATTGTTAATCAATACCTAATCATAAAAAAATTGATTATTGAACCCCCCTTACAAAAATCCTGCGTACGACCCTTTATGAATGTAATTGTGTATTAAAGGCATGATCATTTAAATGACTCAAGGAAGAGAAAATATCAAGAAGAATGAAAACAGGATCATGAACTTTTCTCTTCGTTTAAAAAGTCTCTGTTCAATTATCGCGATGCTTCTGACAGATATTCAACGACTGCTGAGAAGGGTGGCTGTAGAAAATTAAAATAATCCTATCTACTAATGAGGAGATATTTGATTTATTTTGTCTTAAAAAGTTCTTTTTTCGTAATAAAAACTGTAAAAATACTTACCTTATTTCGCGTAACCTTCCACCCCACCTTGAACTGAATGTGACATTTTAAAACAAATAAAAGCTATATTTTTCCTTTCTCTCGACCCTTTAAAGAAATAAGCTATTGAGATCGTCAAAAAATCGAACTTGAAATTTTGATCAATCTCGACATATTTCTTGACCCCCTGAAGCCGAAAAAGTGTTTTTTGCGATGCCATCTATTTGTATCTCGGTCTAGAGCCAAAACCATTTCACTGATAAGGCTAAAACTTGTTATCTAGGGTTTTCACAAGGTTCCCCCGAGGTTTTTAATGGAATTAGATATCTAAATCTAAAATTAAGGGTAGTTTACTGAAGGACGAAAAGTGAAAAAATCTATTTTCTCGCAATCCAGTCTGACTACTTTAATTAAATTTTGTATCCAGGCATTGTTTAGCGGCTACGTGTTGGTTGCGCCCTGGGAAAAATAACCGTGTGTGTTTGCAGCTTGGTAAAAATAACCAGGTGTGTTTGCAGCTTGGTAAAAATAACCAGGTGTGTTTGCAGCTTGGTAAAAATAACCAGGTGTGTTTGCAGCTTGGTAAAAATAACCGTGTGTGTTTGCAGCTTGGTAAAAATAACCGTGTGTGTTTGCAGCTTGGTAAAAATAACCAGGTGTGTTTGCACCCTGGGAAAAATAACCGGGTGTGTTTGCACCCACTTAGTATTCAAATCCTTCTTATTGTTCTAAGGAAGGTAAATGTTTGAATTTACAAAATTTGTTAATGCTATTTCTTTTCAAAAACATTTAATTTCTGTTTTATTTCCCCCCGGCACAATAGATATATCAGGTCAACGACTAACCTAAGCTAACCGACCAACATTCCTTCATACCAGTAGTTTTGAAACAGGACCGATCAAAAAATAAAAGTTTAACTTTAAAAATTATGAAAACTCTCGTTTTCCCGTGAAAATGACTTTAAATTTTAAACCATCCGCAACTATTTGAGATACGAAATAACTTAACATTGTAAGGGTGTATTACTAAAAAAATATATAACTCTTTTGTTTGAAACATATTTTTTTTATAAAACAACTAGTTTCTGAGCTATGAGCATAGGGTTACCAGGTGTCCCGATTTTCTGTCTCAAGTCCCGGTGTCTCGGCTAGATCTTTCGGGACGTTAAAATATCCCGGTTTTTATATATATGTATATATATTATGTATTACTTTAAAATATGAAATTGATTACAATGCTGTTTGGTAGACAGAGATTCTTCTCTTTACTCAGTGTTTCTGTAATTATATATTTTATTTCATTTCACAAATTTTACGAGTTTTTAGTAAATGTCTCTATTTTAAGATTAAAGAGAGATAAAGTCTGTGCGGTACAGTGTAACATTCGAAGCTTATAGCTTGACTTCGAAAAAAACTCTGACCTTAATTATTACGAAGCTTCGAAAAAAAACCATTCGCAATTTATGTTCAATTAATCCCATTCTAATCTGTTGTACACATGACAAATTTATATTCTTACGAGAAAAAACTGAAGTAATCGTCTTGTAAGTTAAGATAATAATTTAATTTATCATATTAAAACGAAATATTACAAAACATTATGCAATAAAACAATTCCAAGTAATATTAGTGCATAAAGTTTTATAATATATTATATAATATAACCACAATATAACATTTTTTCAATCATAAAACAACTAACAAAAATATTCGAACTTTGATTAGGCTTCGAGAATATTTCTTATATTCGATTCGAGTTGGCTTTGAATTGAAAAAGTCAACTTCGCATATCCCCAATAAAAAACACCTAGTTAAACTGTTTCATTTACTCACGCAGGCTACCAGGCTGATCTATCAGGGGTGGGATGCTACGATTAAAAGGCTGAGACCACTGCCTTAATCGTTAAGAACCATGGTGCTTTTTTTTTTATAAAAAAAGTAGTTTTATCAAATTGTGAAGAAGCAAAGTCTTCCAGCAAGAATATATATTTTTTTCCAGGCGTCCATATTTTCCTCCTCGTAATTTGACGTCAATTCCAGAGCTGTCATGTTGGCAACGCTCCAGATAATTGAGATACTCCATAGCTCAAGAAGTTTTCTCTCCGCCCGGGAGCTTCAAGGATTGCAGTGAGACAAACATATACACACACACACACACACACACACACAATACACACTATAAAACACACACTTTATCTTTCTCATACTCACACTCTTTCACTTACACACTCTCACACACATTAAACTCTCTCTCTCTCTCTCTCTCACACACACACACACACACACAACCCTTTAATACAAACACTCTTTCATACACACTCTCTCACACACTCTTTAATACAAACTCTCACACACTCTTTCATACAAACTCTCACAATTCTTTTATACATACTCTCACACACACTCTTTCATACAAATTCTCTCACACATACGCTCACGTTAATAAATAAACACCGCTTGGGACCAAACCATAGAATCCTAGATCTGTAGTTGACCCCCAAGCTGGAGCTTCTTTGTCAAGTGACATTGTTAAAACCCTCATCATCCTCAATATGGCCAATTTAAGGGCTTTCTCCTATTTTAATGATAAACCTTTTTTAAAACAAAATGTATTCCCTTATCAACTTACTTCAAATAATTAGTTCAACAAAATGGTTATTAATGATCTATCATATAGGGTAGGAATGAAGTAAGTAGTTTAGATCAAATATATTATAACTAGCCAAAGAAGAGCACTTAGAATGCTATAATTAAAATCGACGTCTTTAGAACTATCCCTAATACACCTGACCAAGATTCTAACCAGGGCCTCTCAATGACCACCAATTTTTAATTTAATGAATATGATTCTTGATACGGCTAACTAAACTAACTTATTAGACTAAATGATCATTTACATCTTATAAACTTCGACGATCATTAAGTACGAGTATATACTTACCTCCAGATTAATTAAAGTTTTGCCTACAACTCCCGCGGGCCTAAAACAAGGTTCTCATGACCCACAGTTTGGGAACCAGTGACTGGGTAATATTTCTCCTTCTGACTAATAGCTAGAAGATCAGTAAGTCGCCCGGCGTCAGATGGGCTACTCACTATTGGCGCCGGTTACGTCTTTCGTTAATGGTTCTCCTATTAGTCATTCTGTCCTTTCTCTTTATTCCTTCCATACATTTGCCGCATTTAAAAAAGGCAAAAAAGAACCCAAACAAACACTCATTTTAAAATAACTGATAGGTTAGGGAATAGTAAGGCATTATATGGAGGAAATCTACCAACATTTGAGTGAAATCAGATTGGGGAATTGTATGGAAAAAAACTACCTTAGATGGGATTCAAGCCCTGGCCTTCTCGTTAGTGGCAAAATGAACTAGATGACATATTCTGAAAATTGAAAAATGACACCTGGACACGGGAATCGAACCCGGGTCCAGGTGTCATTTTTCAATTTTCAGAATATGATATCTAGATGGAGTAATTCCCACTAATAGTATAAATAATAGCTTTGGCTATTTAATTCTGAACTAGATGAGCTGAACGTTTAGTCCACGTGACTATTGATACTGAGGGCCCTTCATTATTTTTTTAAATTGAAAAGTAAAAAAGTGACAAAGGTAAAAAAAAGTTGTACTTTATAATGAACTTAGCCGCTAGTTGCGGGGGGGATCGAGATTCGAATTAGGATTTAAGATGTTTTTTCTAATTTGATTTTCACATTGGTTTTCTTATCTCCTCGCCAATTAGTGTGCATTTTATCAAAATATACCGTACTCGTTCCTTATCAAGAGAGTAAAAGTCCTCATATTAAATGTAAGTACTATTAAAAAATGTAGATTTATATTGAATTAAACTTACTACAAAATAATACAACAGCCACATCCTAGAACATTGATTTAATTGATTGATTTAATGATGTCAACCTACATCAGTGGGTCATGCTTACAAAAGTGCCAATAACTATCGTCTGGTTTTTCCTTTGACCAAATTTGAACAACGTCGGTCTAACCATAAACAAACATTCAACCACATACGATGGCAAAAACAACATTCTCGGAATCTTAGGGAACGTAAAAAGTAAACTTAGTTTAAACCTTAAGATTATTTTATTCGGTATTCAAATAATTATAAAAAGTGGGGATTTGCTAAGTTGTATGGATCGTGTTCTTTGTGCAACCAATTTGTCTTCTTAGTTTGTAAGTCTATATTATTTGTTTATTTCAAATTTCAACTATTTCAAATTAATTTCAAATATAATCAAAATTTTAGGAAAATACGCCACAAACACTTTAAATAATAAGCTCAACACTCCATGGTCGTAAAATAATAGAATGCAAACATTGTTTACCAATGTTTTTAAAAACTGTAATTTTTTACAAATATCAAGAGCAATTGAAAACAACACAATTTATTTCCATTGCATAACGTAGGCTAAAATACAAATATGTAAAGACGTTCATTTCCACGAAGTAATTTTAATTTCCAAAAATATTTGTGGAAACCCAATTTAAAAAAAAAAGAAACAAGTGTTAAACTGCTTCTAACCATCACTTTAGAGTTTAGATCAATATTTTTTTTTGCTTTCTTTACAAGTGAATACATTTCAAGATTAATTTAAAATAAACAAATATTCAAGAAATGTATGAGCTCAGAGTA
This sequence comes from Timema genevievae, assembly GCA_902155825.1. NCBI lineage: Eukaryota > Metazoa > Arthropoda > Insecta > Phasmatodea > Timematidae > Timema > Timema genevievae. The sequence continues at coordinate 116,903 of CABFWO010002190.1, forward strand.
GCAATACTTGCGCATCTAAAGTTCTCCTTTAACGGCGCCGCCTACGTTAAGTGGCAAATTATTGCACTGAGATATTTATTATGAGGGATGAGAGTTAGGAAGCCTCAAAAATACAAACAATTATCCTAAATAATCATAGAGTGTTAAAAAGGTTGGTTCGAGGAAGGATAAATCTTTGTTTTTAACCATTTACTTTGATCTAGAAATTGCGACATTCCACGTGAAACGTCCTTAAAAATGAGATAATCTCATCCTTTCATAATTTATTATTTTTTTAATTTATAAAACTTAAAATATACGATTTTTTAATGCTATATAGGAACCTTTCACCTCAATTTCAAAGTTAAACATATTTTGTAATAAAAAACCCTTCTTAAATAACTTGGTATTTCTGTTCGTCTACCACTCCCCTCAGAGTTCTTGTAGGTGACCCCCTTAAATAATCTCACAAAAACTTTAAAAAATAAAAACTTGGTTGCAATTTCATTTTCAACAGTATACTCATTTCAAAAGAAACTCATTTCACTAATTACCAAAGCAAAAATTAATAAGTCCTCCATTAAAAAGAAATACTAATACATAAAAATAAACGAGAATTTTTTAAAAACCCTTTGAAAAAATAAAGTTCTTCAATTAAATATATTTAATATTACATAACATAAAGAAAGTCAAAGTTAATCTGAGAGTTCTATTACAATGTTTTTCAACTGAGAAAAACGGGGGGAATAGGGGGGTGTAAAGTAAGAATTTTATAATTACATTCTGCTACATTAAACCTGTTTGCTCGGATGGCTGCAAATCTATTGAATTTTCAAATTTCATGCACTAATTTCTTCTTTCACAAAGAAGTTTCCCCCTTCAACCCCATTTAAGTATTTTGTAAACCGTATTCGTTAGTTACGTCCATATTAACGCCGATAAGCTTCTGACGGTGTTAACAAAGCTTTGTGAATATAAACAGAGGATAAGAGACGATGTTGCTCGTGAAAACCGGAGGAAAAGAGTGGAAGAAAAATAGTTTTAAGATGTGTCTATATAATTATGTTTGTATGTTTCCTTTCTGAGAATTGAATTAAAAAAAACTACTATAAGAATATTTATTTTTATGTTTGGCACACTTGGAGTTAGTCATCTGATATCTTAAAATTATAATAACGTATATTTTATTGGGATATGTAAAATGTACTTTGTAAACATGCACCATTAATCAACACACATATTACAAACTAACTTAGCCCATGACAACACCCTTAATACTATACATCTATTCCTGGTATCTAGGCTTAGCTCAACCTAGGACATCACACTTTAACTATATAATATATAAATAGTAATTACCTTCTTCAGTACTACCCTAAATCTAATAAGGGTTCTCTAGAGTTGTGGTCAACAATTCTAACCACTTATCTATGGGATGGAGAAAATTATCGTGGTTTCTAGCCTGCTTGATAAAGCTCCAATTTTATCAGTATTTAAAAAAACTTGAAGGTTATTGGGTGTGTTTAGCGCTTTTTTTAAAAATAGAGTATTGCACCGTGCTTATCTGTGTAAACATTCTAAAATGGTCAAAAAACGGCCTTTTCAACGCAGTTTTTATCCCAATATAATTTAATATCTCAACAATATTCAGTATTAGGAACCTCTATTAACTCTTTATCTCCATTAATGTTCAATCATAAATGGTCCACGTGCAATAGTTTTCGTGTAAATTTACGATTTCTAGCCGAATATATCACAAAGTTGATTGGCGTGTGATGCACGCTCTTAATTTTATCACCCCTGACACATCGCGCTGTGAAAAGGCTATTTAGAAAAGATCAGGTTTTGACACGGATAACTTATGTGCTCCCTTCTGGACAAGGATCCGTTATTGAGGCCGCCTAGCCAACAGGCAAATTGTCGTGTCGATCTAAGCGGCCGGGTTACATAACTAGCTATGTTCAGGCGCTCGCATGTAGCGAGTCCGACCCTCGAGCAGCAAGGCAAACACTTCTTCACCCTCAACCCAAAGTTTCGACCCGCTTCTTGGCTGATAATTTTGTGTGTGTGTGTGTGTGTGTGTGTGTGTGTGTGTGTGTGTGTGTGTGTGTGTGTGTGAGACGTCATTAAGGTTATTTCATTTATTTTTCTTCAGAATATTAAGTGAAACCTTACATCGCAGATAACAATAGGATGTAAGGGAATATCTTCTCAAGTTACCCTCCACATCCCTTAGATAAAGAAGTTTATAATCCTTAGTAGGGGTGTGTGAAATTTCGAAATGTTGAAGTTGAAGGTCGCTTTAACTTCAAAATCTACAATAAACTTCACATCTTCTAAACGTTTCGAAGGAAGAAGGAAAAAAAAAGTGATATTATGAATAGATTTGAAATATTTCACTTAATATGACATATTATAATAATTATTCACCCCACCTGGTTTAAATAAATATTTAAGGTGGGATTGAAGGGGACGCGAGAAAAGGCCAGGGTTTTGGAGTTTTTATATAAAAACTTTTTTTGGACAAAATAGATAAAATATTGCTGCAATACAAACATAAGAGTTTAATTTTCTTCACATGTTGATATCAACAGTTCCTGAATATCTGTCATGAGCATAGTGGTAGGGGTGGTATTAACTAACAAACTTTTTAAATGAAGAGAAAAGTGGTCAAATTCCAAAACACCCTCAACATATATTCAAAACATTTTGAGGTCACCGTGCGAAGAAAAGAAAATTCTATGTTTTTACTGGAGCAATATATTATTTATTTTGACCAAAAAATGGTTTACCATAAAAACTACAAAAACACTGGATTTTTCTCGCATTCCTTTCCATTCCACCTTATCTCTATTTTGTAATGGAACTTTTGTCAAATTCCTTCCATAGCCACACAGGAGGCTACAAATGACTTCATCAACTAATAGCAACGGTGAACAAATATTCATTAGTTGTTAATGTTACCTTGGTATTCTGTACATTTTCTATCCAGTTCTGAAGAATCATTCTTTTACCTAAAGTAAACCATTCATCACCGCAGAGCTTGAAGGACAATCTCATGGAGATCAAGGCAACAAAAAGAAGACTGATAGAAGGTACAAGTGGGCCAACTTATATGATTATTTATTTTCCTAGCATCCGTCTAGTAAAATTAGAACGGTAAACTCGTCTTAGAGTGGTGGAGAGTTTAAACCAAACGGAGTTTATATATATATATATACTAGCGGACAGACGTTGTCCTGCCCGAACGTTGGCTTTTCGGTCGGGTGGCATAATTGATTTCGATAGTAAAACAAATACTATGTGATCATCACAATTACAAATTCACAATGAACATCAATTAGTGAGTCACACAAATATTACAAATTCAGTGTTTGTCAAGACAACATACAAAATAAAACATATTTTCATTTTTGGCATTTCGCCCACAACTCCACAAATATCAGCTGTATCGAAATTTTTTTTTGAGGTTACATGTTATGATATGCAAAAAAATCTAAAAAGAAATCTAAAAAAAAATCTAAAAAATAAATCTTAGAACCCGATTGCAACGCCACCTACCGGGTCCAATTGTGAATCTAAACCATCCAAGGACCCACTCAAACACACACAAAAAATTTCATCAAAATCGGTCCAGCCGTTTAGGAAGAGTTCAGTGACATACACACGTAGAGAAGAATTATACATATTAAGATATAATTATGTATATACATACATTTATATGTATATATACCTATATAATTATGCGTTTTCTTATTTTAAAACCGTAGTATTCAACCTAGAGTAGGCATACCCCCGGGAATTCGCAAATACATTTTAGGGAGCTCGTAAAATTATAATATACGAGTATAAGTAAGGAAATGCAAATCAGCCGGGAAGTAAACTAAATCGTCAGCCACATCTTGTTTGGTTTGCCGATGACTCTGAGGTTGACATTCGTGAATACCAACACGTGTATCGAGATTATTGTTTTTTTTTTCTAAAAAAAAATGTCCATACCCCCTCCATGAAAATATGAGTACATTTCCTCTAAACTCTACTTTCCTCATCCCTACTTGAAATGCGGATCCTAGACGTGTAGTAAGACGCGGAGCATAAAATAATCATATACTGTATATAAAATTTGCAAGGGGGAACTTAAACCCCACTCCCCCCTTTTTTTTTAACGTTTCGGGTCAGTGAAGACCCCCTAGCCTAATTACACGAGTGTGGATAATCCTCATGACTCGCGCAGTTTGAAACTACTTGGAATTGTGACTAAATTTACTGTGACAAGGGATGACGGGTTTACACGTAGTGATTGTCATTTGTCAACTTCTTGGAACTTCTCCTCTTCCCCCTCTTATCTCATCACTGTCATTATATTTACAAGCGTATCAAAGAAAATCCCTGCTCTTAAAAAATTTTCTTTCTTTTTAACACCCCCCCAATCCTTCCCCTCTATTTTCATCTTTCTTAAAGGAAAAAAAAAAAAACTTGGGTCCCTTCTTCATCTTATGTAAGGATTTAATTTACTTCTAAAGGAAATTGGGCGTGTCACCAGAAAATGAAGAAAGGAAAGAGGAAGGGAAGTTGGAGGGTAAAAGCCTTTGAAAGCTAGGACAACGAAAGGAGATTGACTAATTCCGAAGAGTTAAGGAAATTTATATATTCTCTATCCACCACTTAAGCCCGGCTTTACCGTCTTTGGATGAAGCTAAGATAAATTTTATTTTTCCGATATTTTTTACGATTATAATATTTTGCCGATGCTTGATTGACTTCGCTCATGCGTGGGACGATTCTTATACAGACATACACCCTCTATTACGACAATTTAGGTTCCGGAACGTTGGCGTGAAGCGAAAAATCGCCTTTCTCCCCTCTCCCACTTTTTAATGTGTACACTGTACTGAATTCGTCATTTATATACACATATGCATAACTGACATATATATGTATATATACATATATGCATAACCGACGTAAATATAGCATTTATATTTAAAATAAAATGTTTTAAACTGTTAATAATTAGTGTAGCCATTGATAGGAAAGCCAGGAATTATTCTCGAATTTTGTGCATCGGGGGAAAAAAAAACCTAAGAAAAATGCTTACATTTTGCCGTCTATTGGGAATTAAAAGTCTAGGACCAGTCTAAATAGCAAATAGGAGGATACAAATTCCAAAAATTTGCGGGGGATGAACCTCTCTAAATAGCTTCTAGAGGCATCTAATCAAAAACTAATCCAGGCAAGAACCCCCCTAAATAACTTCTAACGGCATCCATCCAACTTTTAAACCTTTGCTAGGGCAAGACCACTTCATATATACTCTATTAAATAGTTGGTAACATTTTCCGTGAAAATATTAAGGGAAAAAATTTCCAAAACAGGAAACTTCCTGTGAAAGCTGACGAACCGAACTATAATCAATATTTTCAATACAAATGTCGACATTGACACAGCCTGTCAAAATTTACATGACCTGGTCTATGAATACATGAAAGTAGGACTAATAGGTTTAACGACTAATGAAAACCGTCTCTGTGGTTTAGTGATCAGAGAGCCCCGGGTTCGATCCCCGGTGCTTCTAGATTTTTTTTTAAGCCGTAGGTCTGTAACGGGGTTAAACCTGGCTTCGTGAGGACAAAAATGAAAAGCCACTTGAATAAATAAGTAGCAGCTCTGGTTTAGAAAACTGAGATAAGCAGTTGGAGGGTTCGTTGACACCTTGACACCTTGACACCCTTTATCTTCAATTGTTGGCACTATCATCGCTAACGGTGGCGGCCTCTCAGTCGGTATAGCTAACTTTTTTTATAAGTCGAATAAGTAGCGTTTAACTACACACACCGCGACTGAGTGGTTAAGTGAAGTGGACTACGTATTTAGACGATCCGGGTCCAACCGCACAACATGACCCGCACTGCTACGCACGCAGACTAAGGAGTCGGTCTGGTCTTGTTTGTGACGGCTAGCTCGGCGTCAATAGCTTTTCTTTAATGGTCTCCCACTACTCCTGTAAGCAAATGTAGGCACATTTCCTCTAACATTTTTAGCTTATTCCTTATCCCATTCATTGTATAAATGTAGTATAGAACCAATCCTTTAAAATCTTTAATCGCTCCTGAAATATTTAAAAGAAAGAAAATACCTTTTTTTTTACCCCACTGCGTATAATTACTCGTCCGGGCTATTCGCATTAATTAAACTAGTGGGATAAGGGTGATGAAGGTATACTTTAAAGGAAATGTACACGTATTTGCTTAGTAAAGTAAAGGGCGAGAAACAATTTTAGGGGAAAAAAATAATCTCGGTACGCGCGACCTGGTTTTGAACCATGACCTCCCCACCACGAGCTCAAAGTTTAGTAAGCATGTCCCCCCATGAGGTGTTTATAACTCTATTGACAGCGTGTGTAGGAAAATATATTTTCATGTCGCTAATATTATTTTATAGCGCTATTACTTTACCCGTGGCATATATAGGCTATCTATATATATATATATATAATATAATTATAGATATATAATCTTTATATGCCACGGGTAAAGTCCAAACCGGATAGAGTCAATATTATCCAGATAATGTTGACGTTATCCAAAATAGTAGACAATATTGAGGGAGAGGTGATTAAATAATATTTTTCAAAGTTTATTCTGATAATATTTACACTCTCCACCCGCATTTGGATAGTGGCAATTTCAATCGTGGAGGTTAGACTAGTTAGGTTAAGATAGATTAGGTTAGGCTAGGCTAGGTTAGGTTAGGATAGGTTATTCTATGTTAGATTAGTTTAAATTAGGTTAGGTTAGGTTAGTGGAAAATAAAGTATTAAATGAGGCATTTCGAATGTTAATGCAATGCTACGATCCCCTTTACTATCCAATTTCGAAATATTGTTTTAAAATAAAATCCATATTGAAACTTGCTTGATTTTACAAATATTATTCAACGTTATCCTAGTTGTGCTGGCTAGTGTCGATATCATCCGGATAGTGTCGTAAATTATATAAATTACTTTCTATTTCTGACTTTATCCACTGCACGTGGATAATGCTGACATCTCTCGGCTAATCTCAACATTATCCAGATTTCGCACATTACCCTAACATATGTATATATATATTTTTTTTATATATATAGAACTGCGTCTTACTACTCATTCGGATGATATGCAATGTACCAATCACGCTAATATGTTAGGGATAATGCAGGTTGAATTTAGACAAAGCGTACCCGCATTGCTATTGAAATAGAATGTATAACCATTTAAGAAAAAAACTCCTTCAAAACACCCGACCGGAATTTGAACCCCGAACTCCTCCATCGGTATTCCAGTCCATTGCGAGAGTGACGCCATGTGGTCATTAAGTATAGTTAAAAGGTGGTTATTGTAGTTCTTCTCTGTGTAACTTATATTACCGTTTAAATGTAAGCACCAATCTGATAAAATCAATCGGAATCAACTAAAAACAAATGTTTAGGGATGTAACCAAATCATAGAGATTTTCCAAGAAATGTAGATTTACTGCTCTAAATTACTTTTTACAAGTTTGTTCCAATCCTTTTGACATCGGAAAACTTTGTTCACACAAGTTTTTCTTTTGATATTTATTTCTAAGCCAAAAGGGTATTTTCAAAGTAATTAAAAGTGGAGCTCTTTTCACTTGAACTATAACTTTTTAAACTTTTTTTTCTTTGGGCTGTACACCATTTTATAATGAGGTTAATTTGTTTTTTGTTTTTTTTTTGTCACGAGTAATACTTTTAAGATATAAATAAATTTGTATACAACTGGAATGTTATGTTTACTGTAGAAATAATTTAATAATTTTTTTAAAATTTTCTGTAGGGTATAGCTTTTACATTTAAAAAGAGTTAAAAAAAATACATATGCAAAAATAAAAAAAATATATGTATTACAGCCATACCATAGTTTAATAAATATTAAATATATTATATTATTTAGCTACATGTCAAATCTGAAAAAAAAAAAGTTTGTAAATCGATTAAAAATGGTCAATTTGTCTGGAAGTTCATATTTCAAGCTAAGGCAATATGAAACTGNGTTTGTAAATCGATTAAAAATGGTCAATTTGTCTGGAAGTTCATATTTCAAGCTAAGGCAATATGAAACTGTAGTAATAATTGATTCAAGCTATGAGATTCCATTATTATATATATTATAAAATTATAACTGGATTTTTTATTGACATCTAGACTTTATTTTAATGGATTATAAGTTACCTATTAGAATGTAATAAAATAAGTCATATGCACACACATTGGGAATTGAAAACCTCAATTTAAATACGAGGCTATTCTTGAAAATTTCAGATATTTATATAAAATTATATATTAGTATTTCTGTGAAATTCACTCTATTCCTTCCATGTTATAATCGCTACTACAGTCTTACTAGTAGTTCTATGAACAGTATATCTCACTCCCTCCATGTTATTATCATTATTACAATCTTAAGATTTCTCTTTGGATTTCAAGTTTATATTTTTTCTTTTTGAAGTTAGAGACAAATAAATATCGTATTGAAAAGTAAATTATATTCGTAGAGAATAACCGTTGCTACGAACTGTCAATAAATATGCATACATATATATGTACATACACAGTTTTGTCTATATATATATATGAGAATGTTAAGAGAAGAAAAATCACACGCATTTGATCCAACCGGGCCCCAAACCCTGGCATTTCCAAGCCCCTATAGAAGGTAAATGGTAGCCAGGGCACGTGACCAGGGGGTATAAAGCAGTACTCAGAGGTTTTAGAAGTAATTACACTTCCGTCCGGTAAACGAAGAGGTGAATTCGGTGGAGCAAACTTCGAAAATGAAAATCTTGGAACCCAAGTGATTCCCTAGCTTAGGGTCCCGCGAAATTCGTTTTGCTGCAAAGAAGAGGGGAAGGGAACAACGGGGCTCCATTTGCTTTTTATAGTTCGTTCCCTGGTCATATATCTTGTTCAACCGGAGCAAACACTCGTAGAATAATTCTTGATATGTAGTCTTAAGGTGTGATAGAAGGAGACGCGAGAAAAGGTCAGTGTTTTTTGCATTTTTTATAGTGGAGTTTAATTTTCTTCAGATGTTGACCTCAATAGTTGTTGGATATCTGTCATGAGCATATTAGAATTTGATGAGAAACGTTATGTATAGTATAATAATAATGCTAATACTCATAACAGATATTCAACAACAGTTGATCTCACCATGTGAAGAAAATTAAATTCTATGTTTCCACTGGAGAAATATTTTATTTATTTTGGCCGAAAACTGCAAAAACAATTACCTTTTCTCGCGTTATCTGCACGCTCACATTTAGTTCAATAAACATATTTAAAAAAACTACAAATCTATGGCACACCTACCGAAATAATGATGTACATATTTAATAGTTTTAAGGGGGATTCAGGCTCTCGTATTGAAGTATTTACATTTTCATCTAACACGTTTTATAAAGTACAAATATAAAAAAACAAGCACAATTAATAGGTTTAAAACAAAAACAAAGAAACAACACTTTTAATCAGCTTAAACCTCTTTTTTTAAAATTTTTAATAAAAATACTTTTAAAAATTAAAACGCAATTAGAAACTGTTATGACAGAGAGAAAAAAGGGCTTTCTCTACCAAAAATATCCGATATACTATGACCCTTAATCTAAGATTGTAATCTAATCCCTGAGCTGAGTGTGTAGAATTGGGCGTGTGGTTAAGTTAGTTTGTAAGTCGTGTGTTGATTTTTTTTTTAGTTTACAAGAGATGTTTAGAGAACGTACTAAGAAGTTTGTTTTCATATTTTATTATTGAAAGATGGAGGCTGGAATTAGCTGGGAAATGAGTTAAGAAGTAGAAGAATAAATAAGAAAGCAAAAAAGTCAGAGCGAAAATAAAGAAGTGGAGAAGCCTCGTAAAAATGACAACCGAATCTTGATGACTAGGACATGGAGTAAAATTGTCTGATTGTTCTCATCAGTCGTGTTGTTTATTCAAGCCCTTGGATATGCCAGCGAATTCAGCAAGTTCAATTTGTGGGAGTATGAAGTACCTTTTATTTAATTTTAAGCTCGAGAGGTTTTAACGTGTACTTTCTAAATTAATTGATATATCAACACGCGACTCTCAGGCTAACTTAACCTAGAGCACCTTCCTCAACTTGTCCCCATGTTGGTTTTTCTCTTGCCAGCACCCTTAACATTTTGAATATAAAAAAAAACTTAAGAGCGCGCATCAATAAATAATCCCTGTTTTAACATTTAATTTTACTAAAATTAAATTTGAAGTGTGTTTTAAAAACTGACACAATAAATTGGCGCGATATAATACTATTTATAATATTATATTTAGATATAATATTCCAGTCATTAAAATAAGAGGATATTACAGAGACCAAATTTTTCTTTGCACACTAAATTCTCGGTTAAAAAAATTAAACCATTTTAGGGATTTCATAGACATTTACCTATAAGAAACGTTATTACAAAAAATAATATGATTGTTAAAATTTCACTATCAATAAAAATATATTTCAAGAAATACTGAAAACTACCACTTGGCGCTGAAACTGGAAAATTCTCAGTGCAGTGTCATGATGAGGAGAGGTTGATGGGGAGTAAAATAGCGTTTAGATTAAATGGTTCATGTTTTGAAGTAGTTCCCCTATTTATTGTATTGAAGTGTTCCACTAGCTACCCCCTTGAAGTGGTTTCACTATTTACTCCCTTAAAGTGGCTCTGCCAGGTTCTTTCTACCTTGAAATGGTTCTACTAGCTACTCTCTTAAAGTGGCTCTGCCAGGTTCTGCCTTGAAATGGTTCTACTAGCTACTCTATTAAAGTGGATCTGCCAGGTTCTGCCTTGAAATGGTTCTACTAGCTACTCTATTAAAGTGGCTCTGCCAGGTTCTGCCTTGAAATGGTTCTACTAACTACTCTCTTAAAGTGGATCTGCCAGGTTCTGCCTTGAAATAGTTCTACTAGCTACTCTATTGAAGTGGCTCTGCCTTGAAATGGTTCTACTAGCTACTCTCTTAAAGTGGCTCTGCCAGGTTCTGCCTTGAAATGGTTCTACTAGCTACTCTCTTAAAGTGGATCTGCCAGGTTCTGCCTTGAAATGGTTCTACTAGCTACTCTCTTAAAGTGGCTCTGCCTTGAAATAGTTCTACTAGCTACTCTATTGAAGTGGCTCTGCCTTGAAATGGTTCTACTAGCTACTCTCTTAAAGTGGATCTGCCAGGTGCTGCCTTGAAATGGTTCTACTAGCTATTCTATTGAAGTGGCTCTTCCAGGCTCTACCTTGAAATGGTTCTACTAGCTACTCTCTTAAAGTGGATCTACCAGGTTATGCCTTGAAATGGTTCTACTAGCTACTCTATTGAAGTGGCTCTGCCTTGAAATGGTTCTACTAGCTACTCTCTTAAAGTGGCTCTGCCAGGTTCTGCCATCTGCCTTGAAATAGTTCTACTAGCTACTCTCTTAAAGTGGCTCTGCCAGGTTCTGCCTTGAAATAGTTCTACTAGCTACTCTATTAAAGTGGCTCTGCCTTGAAATGGTTCTACTAGCTATTCTCTTCAAGTGGATCTGCTAGGTTCTGCCTTGAAATGGTTCTACTAGTTACTCTCTTAAAGTGGTTCTACCAGGCTCTACCTTGAAATAGTTCTACTAGCTACTGTCTTGGAGTTGATCCAGTTATTACTGACGTCTTGTTGCGCTTGGGAAAGCTTAGGCCCTTTTAGCTTTCGGTGACTCGAGTCAGACGAAGGGCCCAATGACGGTGTGTGATGAGACTCATCTAAGTTTTATGAAACGGGAACTATCCTCCTGTTTTTCCCTGCCCCGCGGTCTCTATGATACCTCTTCATAACGTTTACCCTTTCCTTTCAGCGATGTCTATTAGGTAACAGTCATTCCACTCTTTCTCGTAAGTTAGGGGTCGTAAAGGTTGACTGGGGTGCCCATCCTGTCCCCTATCATCACACCCTCTATCTCTGAAACACCGAGGAGGAGGCCCTGCCCCAACCGAGGAAAAACGTGGCCCTATATACCCTTCATTTACCCTGCAAGGAAGCAAGCTTACGTTGTATTATTGTATTATTGTATTATTATAAGATGTGGTCATAGTGTAATCCGTCAAATTAGAAGGTAAGGTGGGTACTTTTCAGGGTAAACGGAGTATACTTTCCATGCCAGTCACGCATATTACGCATTGATGTTTCCCGGTTATTGGTGGTTTCAGAAGTAACACTGTTCACTTGTCTTTCGTAGAAAAACTCATTTAACGCTAGTTCATTTAGAGCTAACTTTTGAAATTTTGATTACAACTATAATATACCATATATACGATTGTGTAGTACAATTTATTTTACTAATATATATTTCTTCTATCTTCTTCTTTGTTATTTATAGGCCTTTGGCCTGTTCCATTCCAAGGGCTCTAAAGACTGTCCATCTATCTCCTTCTTTGTTATTTATAGGCCTTTGGCCTGTTCTATTCCAAGGGCTCTAAAGACTGTCCATCTATCTCCTTCTTTGTTATTTATAGGCCTTTGGCCTGTTCCATTCCAAGGGCTCTAAAGAACTGTCCATCCATCTTCGTCTCGGTCTTCAAGGTTTTCTCCTTCCTGGAGTTTTTTTTAGCTAGGCTTGTCATAGCCCTATCAGTCCGGTTCCAAGGCAAGTCCTTGATTATTTGAGGTATCTAATATTTTTTTATCCCGGGCAGAAAGCTAACCTCACCCAGGCCGCCCCCCCCCCTCTCTTTTATCCGGTCTTGGGACCGGCAGAGACGCTAGCTGTTGAACTACTCAAGTCACCCAGAAAATGCCCCAGACATAGTTTGATACATATTTGAATTCAGCGATTATTATGGTTATTAATATCATATGTTATTCTTCTAGCCCAGTGCCTCCAAGACCCTTACAACCCTAAGAGAAGGAAGGTTTGATCTGACCCATGACTTGAAAGTCTCAATAAGGCCGTGAACTTAGCACTACCCCCACTCCATTTCCTTCCAAAAACACCTCTTCAACTCTTCTGAATCCCTGGAAACTCGCACGATCAAACGAGACCATTCAGTGACTCGCTTTAATACGATTAACTCAAGGAGGGTAAAGGAAATAAGGACCTTATGGAAGTACCTTTCAACCCTTTTACAGCCTCGTCCAATCTTATTTTAAACCTTTTAAATGATCTCGTACAGTATTAAATTATCAAAGTTTATATTTCTACGTTTCCTTTTGTTTAAATAAAGCGTTACACTTTATGAAAGTTTAATTCTATTTTGGCATTGGCATTGTGCAGAGAAGTAATACTTAGAATAAAGTCAATATTTTTTAAAAAGTGAATGAGACTAATTACTTTACAGAATTAAAATAACATAGTTAATATTATATAGTTAACTTATTTAGCTCCCTTACTCCTTGCGCCTCCAGAGAGTTAAATAAATTTCAATTGAGGTATTTAAGGTGCACTTTCTGAATCGACTGATTATATCAGCACACGACTTATAAACTAACTTAAATCTAGAACATTCAGCCCCCGGACTGTGAAAGGGGAAACCCACAATTCATAAATGTGACTATAAATTTGACTTAAATTGTTCGTGTATATGTATAGCGCCACGCCTTACTACCCGTTCTAGCTATACGCTTATGTACTAATTACGCTAATAGATTTAGAGATTAGAAGGGTTATATTTAAATGAAGTGTACCCGCATTTGCATGAAGGGAGAGTGGAAAACCCTTTTGGAGAAACCACCCAACCGAAATTCGAACCTCGATCTCCCCATAATCGGCAGTATAATCTACTGCGAGAGTAGCGCCCTATACCATGCGTCCACTGAAGCTGGTTATTTACTTACTAGCCTCTAGTAAAATTTCTACGTTTCTTGCAACAGATTATTTATATTATCAAATAAAGTTAAATTCTATTATAGGATCTTTCTATTATGATTCGACTATAAAAAAGGTCTCCACAAATTTTTGTTAAGTTGCCCAAATTTGATTTTTGTTCGGTTCTCTTGCTAGACACCTTACTTGGTCAGAAGGAAGTGAGTCTCCCTACTGAACTAATGGTACCGGGTTCACTTCCCGGCATGGCTGATTCTTTTTTTTTAAATTAGTGAAATGATTGAGAGCGCACCCATCCAAAGTGATGGATCGTCCAGGGGCTGGATTTTCTGTCTTTTCTAGATTTAAGTTAATTATTAAGTCGTGTGCTGATATAATCACTCGGTTCTAGAAGTGCACGTTATACACCTCAAATAATGATATTTGAGTAGTGTGGATTAAATATCTTTTTGAAAAAAACAAACTAGATACTTATACGAGTCTGCTTTTTATGGGTTAAATGGTTTTATACTTTCCCTCCATGCATCACTTGGTACATTTCTTATGAAATGTCACCTTCCTCATCTTTAATCAAGTTGTATTTGATGGTTAAATACGGATGTCCTAGAAGATTAATACAAAACAGTGTAAAACTAACGCCCTCATATCTACTCCATTAGTGTAAATATACGGATACCCAGGAAGGTTATTAAAATGAGGATCTCTTAAAAATAAAAATAAACTTTTTTTAATTCACATGTTCGCAAAAAAACTAGAACAGAGCAGAAATTAAAATCATGTGAAAAGCTCTGAGCCCATCCCAACATTTGAGCCTCATCGGCGTTGTCCGCTCAGCGTGAATTGAAATAACTTCAGCTTCCCTTTTTCTGCGCGACAACATCTGCCTAGGAAAACCAATCAAAATTCAAAACTAACCGACTCACTCAGTAGGCATGCGCCTGCAAAGCGAGATACTAGTATGCAGCTTGATCTATCGTTGAGAAATGATTTGAAATATTATTATTATTATTATTTAGCACTGCGTCTTACTACCCGTTCGGGTTATACGCTTAATTACTAATCACGATAATGGGTTAGGAATTGAAATGGTTGAATTTAGAGGAAGTTAACTCGCATTTGCCTGGAGGGAGAGTGGAAAATCATTTAGGAAAGCCCCCAGTTCACCCGACAGAAATTAGAACCTTGATCTCCCCATCCTCAGCATTCTAGCTGAACACGAAACTAGCGCGTTAGTCAGCTACGCCACCGAGGCGGGTTGATTTGAAATAACTCTTTAGATGGAAAACTAATGTATAGTTATTGTTCTGTTTAAATGTATTTAGCGACGCAATACAATAGTTTTAAGACATTCATTGTGATAAAATATTTGTATAACCACTATAAAATAAAACATGTTGGTAATCAGCTGTTTTTTTTTCTTCACAAAGCATCATGAGACATCATACCTTTCTGCTAGCGTGTGAATTTTTATGACACACAATCAGTGACTCAAGCTTTAGAGTAAACAGTTTAATGTTTCCTGCGCTTACCTATTATTATTAATTCAATCAAGTCTCGACCAAAGTTAACCACGTGAGGGACTTAGCTTGATGTGTTGGTTTGTGGTGTGTTCTGGGAGCGTGTATGTACTGTACATGCGTTACTCACCTCAACGTGTGTGTGTTTGTCTGTCTCTAAACCTATTATTACTGCACACCACTATGACGTAATGTAGTGAAAAAGGAGGGAAGGGGGTATTTACGTGAGTCACGGTCCCCCCATCCCCCTCTTTTCCTCAACAACTGCCGACAAACAATAAATATTAGCAATCAATATAGAGGTCGCTCGCAAACGTAAATATAATTAAAAATAGATTGAAAAAGACTAGACAGTCTCCTACCTTAATACATACCGGAAGTTCTTACACAAAGCGGTTAGTTGCGTTTCGGAAAAAAAAAAATACGATTCATCGAAATATCACGTTAAATAGGAGAATATAAGTTACAGGTACTAAATACTGACATACCGATGAGAAATCATTTTCCAATCATATTTCGACCAAATTCATTTTTTGTTAAATTAGCTGCTTCATCCAATTTTAAAACATGTGCTGGAGGTAGAGTCCCCGGATCGTTCTTTGGCTTGTTGGGCCAAGCCCTTTCTAACCTCAATTTTTCGCTATTTCCTAAATATATTAAGTATAGATTTTTACAAATTAGGAATGTTGGGTACGTAATGTCAAAAAAATATGTTGGCTAGCGGAGCCCATAAGTGAGAGGTATTTTACTGTGAGTATTTATAGCCTGCTGGATCTAGAAGATAAAAAGTCGTCGGCCACCTTTTCAAATAATAATAATAATAATAATAATAATAATAATAATAATAATAATAATAATAATAATAATAATAATAATAATAATAAT